>SKCR01034591.1:0-82924 GCA_019454045.1 Zanthoxylum bungeanum
TTAGAATTAAATAATGCATAATATGACATGTGTCATGTGGGGCCCCACACATTTCCAATGAAAGTGGGCCCACGGGCACTCACGCGTTCGGGTTCGATATTTCTGAAATACCCAACTTACGTCGCGACGTTAATTAAATAGAATTTAAATAAATAATTGCGCCTAGCGAAATTATTATTTACGTCGCTAACGAATTAATTCTAAATTAACTTGTTTGCCCGAATTAAAATCTAATTTTAATTTCGCGTCGAAATCGAATTTCGATTATTATATCGAATATAATAATTTTACGATTAATTCCAATTAATCGTTCTCTCTCTATGTATAGTACTTTATCCAAGTTAAAGTCTCTCCGTAATTAATCCAAGATTAATCGAGTTTGAATCATACGTCATTGGTGAATCTTCGGGAAGCGACCCAAGAGATCTCTGGATATGTTGGCAGTAAATACGGCCGTCAGATTGTCTGAATACGTACGTACCAAGTACTACGTTTTTACCGATTTACAAGACAAGGTTAGCCTCTAGCAAAACGCCATGCCTACCCAATTCTCCAGAAATATTCTTATTGGAATATAAGATCTATAACAGGCGTAGTATACCGTAGTATAGTGTATATCGAACCAGTATCGGATGATCACATGTAAGGCCTGGGGCTGGAGATGTGTCTGCCCCGTACGATACACATAACGGACATCAAGCAACCAGTCTCTTTGAATCGGATAATCCTGACCTAGTCATATTATCCCGATGGTTGCAACCATTATAGAGTACTAGTTCTGTATCCCTCGCGATCATCATCTCCATATGTCTGAAGTGATACTTCCATCTTGACATCACACCCAATACACTACGATTCTCGATAAATCCAGAAGAGGTGTACACAGAACCCGTTAAAAGCCCTGGACCACCAAAACTAAAGTTTACCGATTGTCGTAAGTACTAGCAATGCAAGTCTCAGGTTAAGATCATATGCACCTACCCTGAAGCGGCTCCCATAGACACGCAGACATACTACCAATGGGATTCCGCGGGGTCTATCCAGAGCGAAGCTGTTTTCCGTACCATCGGTAAAACACAACCTCCTACCGCACTTGCATAAGTATCCTATACTTAAATATATGAGAACTATGCCGTTGTGCCCTCACAACTGCACAAGTCAGCTAGTCATTCATTCATATTCCGTCATATCGATAGATGAATCGATAATCTCGATATATACTACGACTAGGGATATTTAATGATTAAACCTTTATGGATTGATACCGTCTCATATCATCACAATCCGGAACTAATCATAAGGACTCTTACCATTTATATTAAAGTAAATAAATTACAAAACGGTAAAAGGCAATTTCATTACTACATAGTTAATTTTGTACAATAATACAATATCATTTACAAAATAGTGACGCTATGGGTCATAACTGTCTAACACATGTAGCACGAGGTGCACATCGTTTCGATATTCTAAAAACCCAAGGCTTGGCCTAAGGTTCCTGAAATATTGAAAAGGATAATTGACATATCCCAAAGTGACTACCATTTAGATATGGCAGACACGAAGGAATTAAAGAAAGGGCAAGGCTCTTACTTTAAAAATGATTGTCAAAGTTATGTTCACTACTAGTATTGAAATTAGATTTTAAATACTTAGTGTGGTACATAAAAGATATGTATTGATGTTCAGAATCTGCTTTAAGCAGGATACTGACTTCAAGCTGAGATTGCTCTACGAATCGGAAACGGGACGAAATTCGCTGTTTCGACCGTAGATACCTAAGTTTAGGAACTACCCTTCGGGTGTGTACTTAAATTAGGAACTGTTATAATGTAACTAGTTTGACTAGAGACATTATCTCTATATCAGTGTTTAATCCATTGCGGATAAACCTTTATATTCTAGAACACTAAGTGTTTCATTATATAAAGATGATACTGAGATAAACACATTAGATGTGAATAACAGAATTTATATTTTGAATATAATTAAAATCTCAAACATATAAAATGACAAATAAATAGCTCGAATTGATTTGATCAAGTAGAGACTTATTTGTGGCATTGTTGTCTAGGACAGAATTAAACAAGACTCGTATATCCGCACTTTTGAAGAGTGGGTACTAGGACTGATTTGACTATTCAAATAAAGTCTACGAATCTAGTTTGTTAGGTAAAGTACCTAAAACACTATTTACTTGGTAATAGTGTAAGTGTCACCGATCTGTTAGCCCTATTCATGGTGAAGTTAGTGGGCCCATATCTAGCTAGGCTAGATGTGAACATGAATATTTCGTGACCTTAACAGAAGTGGCATCACGTTATGGTTATGTGTTTCTTTTGAAGAACACATATCGGAAACTATTAGGATTTCGACACGAAGTAGATTAACAGATCGACTATAGTATTATGCCGTCACGGTAAGACCGTAATGGAAAATACTTAAGCAGTAAGTTTCAAATATACATGAAAGAGTACAGTATTCTTTCAGATGAGGACTCCTCCCGAGACATGTCAGTTTGACGATGTGTCCAAACGAAAACCTGAATTTTGTTGGACATGATAAGGTTTATCACGAGTCGCTCTGAGCTATCATTTCCTTCAACAGGATATGTATTATACAGTGCAAAACTTATTTAGAATAAGGTTCCATATAAATCTGTTTGACAGATATCATATAGGATATGAACAGGAAAGAAACACAGGGTTTCTCATTCCTAATAATTTGGGTATGCCAGGCATAACGTTTGGATGATACCAAACTAGAACCCAAATTGGATAAGTGCCAATTATAGGTTATCCTAGGGAAAACCATAAGTATAGTACTTATATATCTCACATGGAACATATGATTGTTGCTCACCATGCGGTTTTCCTGAGAGGAATACCGATATGCAGTGGTAAGTGGGAGGACAGTAAAACTCGATGAAAATCGGGGTAATACTGTTCAAGGCACGAAGTCCGTAATGGAACATAAATAGTTCATCAAGGATGAAACTAAACCATTAATCTTCGAATACACAAGAACCTCGTAGATCGGAGAGAATCAGAAAACAACCTGGGGTATTGGTTTCTGATCTCACCTCATAAAGATGTCAATCTTTTGAGGGTATACCATCCGACTACGATTTGAGGAAGTGATACGAGGTATCGACTCCCTATTTTGGAAAAGTTCCATGAGTGCAAAATGGATTCCATGTATAACAACTATTTTGGATACTAGTTGTTGTACCACAAGGCATTGTGCCTATTGGTACATTAAACGTCTTCAAGGAAGACATACATGGATGGCAACATACCAACGTACAAAGCTAGGCTTGTGACGAAAAGGTATCGTTATCAACATTGTGTTAATAACGGTTCAACCTTTTAACTGTTGCCATGGTAAATCCATTTTGAAGATGCTTGTTGATACTGCATATTTCATTTATGAAATGCGTCAGTTATAGATCAAAATCGCTTTCCTGAAAAGGAAACCTTTTGGAGGATGTTTACAACATCCTGACGATTTTGTATAACCGACAAACAAGGTTTGCGGGTTATTCGATCCATGTTTGGATTGAAGCAAGCATAAGGTTCTTGGAACTGTCGTTTTGAAATAATCATAATGGTTTATGATTTGACTCAAAACGAATGATTCTTGTGTATATAAGGAGGTTAGTGGGAGAGCACTGATAATGAAATTCCCATAAAGCAATTGGTGAAAGCTTGGCTTTCATAGAAATTCTCCGTAGAATTCTGGGGAGTAACAACCTTTATTCAAGGAATAAAGATCTACTGTGATAGATTTGGAGTTGTTAACACTCTCTGGGAAATTGTACATTTAAAATGTACTTGATATGGTGTCTTATACGCTTTGAGCATATGGAGTCACAATCAGGACAATCCAAGTGATAGTCACTGGATTGAAGTTAAGAACATCTGTTAGTATCTTAGAGAACTAAAGATGTTGTCTAAAACTATGGAGAAGGAGAACTTGAAGTGACTGGGATCACTGCCGCAAGTTTCCAAACAGTTAAATACTGCGGTACTATAAAGTTTGAATAACGGAACAGTGAGCTGGAAATCTTCCGAGCAAGATACTGTTGCCGAATAAACAACAAATGCGGATTATTGATGCGGCTGAGGCAGCAATAGAAGCAATTTGGGTCGATAATAAATCTAATTAGATTAGATATAGTTCTGTTAGCAGCTGAGCTAGGCGTCAGCACAAGGCTAAAGAATTAAAGGTCTCATCGACGATCCAGATATATACTTCTATATTCATCTGATTCGTTCGGATCATACATCGTGGCGATGTGGTGATCGTATAAATCGCGTCAGACGATAATCATGAAAATCCGCTGACGAAAACCTTTTCTCAGCAATTTGAGCGAACCGTACATAGTTCGGGTGTACGACACTTGAGTGACTGGCTATGTGCCAAGTGGGAGATTGTTGGATAATATGACCCATAGCGTCACTATTTGTACAGATCATAGTGTTGTTGTACAAATTAACTATGTGACAAGGAAATTGCACTCTCATCATTTGTGATTAGATCACCTTAGATATATAAATGAAGAGAGGTCCATATAATTAGTTCCTGGATTGAGATGATATGAGACAGTATCAGTCCACGAAGGATTAATCATTAAATATCCCTAGTCGTAGTATTATCGAGACTGGATATCGATAATGCGGAATATGCTAGTATTGCACTTGTGCGCGTTGTGAGGGCACAACAGCATAGTTCTCATATATTTGGGTATTGGATACTCATGCAAGTGCAATAGGAGGTTGTGTTTCACCGATGGTACGGGAAACAGCTTCGCTCTGGATAGACCCTTCGGAATCCCATTGGTATTATGACTATGTGTCTATGGGAGTCCGACATCAGGGTAGTTGTGTTTGGTCTTAACCTGAGACTTGCACCGCTAATTCTTACGACAATCAATATACTTTGGTTGAGGTCGTCTAGGACTCTAACCGGTTCTGTGTACGCCAATGCTGGGTATATTTAGAATCGTAGAGTATTAGTTGTGATGTCAAGACGGAAGTATCAATCCAGTCATAGTGGAGATGATGTCACGCAGGATACGGTATTAGTTCTCTTAAGTGCTGGCCGGCCATCGGGATATTATGACAAGGTCATGTATATC
Organism: Zanthoxylum bungeanum; assembly: GCA_019454045.1. Lineage (NCBI taxonomy): Eukaryota > Viridiplantae > Streptophyta > Magnoliopsida > Sapindales > Rutaceae > Zanthoxylum > Zanthoxylum bungeanum. The sequence goes on from SKCR01034591.1 coordinate 5,141, forward strand.
CGATTATAGAGACTAGTTACCAGACATCCGACATGTGCTTCGGACGGGGCAGACACTTATCCAGCCCCAGCCCTAACACGTGACTATCCGATACTGGGCCGATATACATAATACTTGGTATACTACACTTGATATAGATCTTAAATATTCTTAGATGAATATGACCGGAGAATTGGGTAGACTTCGTGCTTTGCTAGAAGCCGATCTTGTCTCGTAAATCGGTAGAACGTAGTACTTGGTACGTACGTGATTCGGATACTCCGACGACCGTATTTACTTCCAACGTATCCGGGGATCTTATGGGTCGCTTCCCGATAATGCACCGATGACGCATAACTCGCACTCATTAATAATCTGGGATTATATATAGAAGAGAGAGAAAATTAATCTAGGATTAATTACGGAGATATTTTATCTGGGATAAAATATCGTCTAAGGAGAGAGAATGATTAATTTGGAATTAATCGGTAAATTAATATATTCGATATATTAAACGAAATTGGATTTCGACGCGGAATTAAAATTAGATTTTAATTCGGGCGAACGAATTAATTTAGAATTAATTCGTTAGCGACGTAAATAGTGAATTCGCTAGGCGTAATCATTTAATTACGACGCGACGGAAAATTCGCTAATTGAGAATTAGTGAACCCGAGCCCGAGTCTGATTGCGAGCGCATTCGTATTTCGAATTCGAGTGCGGCGACGCAAGTCACATCAAGCGTCAAATCATTCGTCACATCAAGCGTCAAATCAAATGTCACTTTGAGTGATGTGATTGATTGATTGAAAGACTTACATCACTTTATTAAAGTGACAATGAATAGTTGATGTAAGTTGTTGGAATAGTGTTGGTGGTTGAGAAAGCCATTACCATTTATTTTATTTGATATTTTAATGGTAAATGCTTTGTAATTTTTGGAAAATATATAAAGCAATTTTTGTAATTCATTTAAAAACTCAACCATTACACAACTCCTTCATTCTTCTCTCTTTCTCACGCCCAAAGGGCTGTTTTCTCTTCTCTCCACACAGCTCACTGCCGTGAGCTTCAAGGGGAGCAATGAGTGTGTTTTTGTTGCAAAACACAAGTGCTAGCACACTTACGAGACTTGCGAAGGTGTTAGGGAGGTTCACCCATGAGGCGGGATCCATTCGTCGAAGTTTGGAGCTTCAAAGTTGGATCCAAAACTGCCCAACCAGTGAGCAAATCTGCACAGCTTGGCGTGAATGGCAGTAAGCAAAGTGGCTTTATTCGTCTTCAAATCGTCTCAACCGATCGATGTGAGTATTCCGCTACCTCCGTTGATGTATTCACACATGTATTTCATTGCTTGTTTGATCTTGGGACCTAGATATAAACCTAACAAACGTTGGTTCCAAGAACACGATGTTTGCTTCAATCCATAAATGGATCGATTTAACTTACAAACCTTGTTTACAAGTCTTGGTACGACAAAACCGTCAGGATGTTGCATATAAACATCCTCCAAAAGGTTTCCGTTAAGGAAAGCAGTTTTGACGTCTATCTGCCATATCTCGTAATCGAAATATACAGCAATAGCAAGCATTATCCGAATGGATTTAATCATGGCAACGGGTGAAAAAGTTTCGTCGTAATTGACACCATGTCGTTGACGATACCCTTTCGCTACAAGCCTAGCTTTGTACGTTTGTACGTTGCCATCCATGTCAGTCTTCTTCTTGAAGACCCATTTGCAACCAATAGGCTTTACGCCTTCTGGTGCATCAACCAGTGTCCAAACTTGGTTGGTGTACATGGAATCCATTTCGGAATTCATGGAATCTTGCCATAAACTGGAGTCGATACCTTCTATCGCTTCCTCATACGTAGCTGGCTCATCTTCCTCAATAAGATTTATATCCACATGAGGTGAGATCAGAAACTCATACCTCTCAGGTTGTTTTATAACTCTCTCCGACCTACGCGGTCCTAGTGTATTAGAAGATTGTGGTACAGTCTCATCCCTGATGGATTGTACATGTTCCGTTAAGGATTCTGTGCCAGGAACAGTATCACTCTGATTTTCATCGAGTTGTACTTTCCTCCCACTTATCACTGCATTTAGGAATTCCTTCTCAAGGAAAACCGCATGTAGAGCAACAAATATTTTGTTCTCTTGTGGGTGATAGAAGTAATATCCTTTGGTTTCCCTAGGATATCCTACAAATAGGAATTTATCTGATTTGGGTTCAAGTTTGGTAACTTCCAAACGTTTGACGTATGCCCAGCAACCCCAAATCTTCAGGAATGAGAAACCTGGTTTCTTTTCTGTCCATATTTCATACAGAGTCTGTTGAACAAACTTTGACGGAACCTTATTCAAAATAAGTATTGCACTATTCAATGCATATCTCTAGAAGGAAATAGGTAGCTCTGTGTGACTCATCATAGACCTTACCATGTCTAACAAAGTTCAGTTTCTCCGTTCAGACACACCGTTTAATTGCGGTGTTCCGGGAGGAGTCCACTGCGAAAGAATACCGTATTCTTTCAAGTAATCAAGAAACTCATTGCTTAAGTATTCACCACCACGGTCCGACCGTAATGTCATAATACTTTTGCCGGTATGTTTTTCTACTTCATGTCGAAACTCTTTGAATTTCTCAAAGGTTTCTGACTTGTGTCTCATAAGATACACATAACCATAACACGATGCATCATCCGTAAAGGTTACGAAGTATTCATATTCACCTCTAGCCTGGCTAGACATGGGCCCACAAACATCACTATCAACAAGGGCTAACGGTTCGGTGGCACGTGGACCTTTACCGCTAAAAGGTGATTTAGGCATCTTGCCTAATAAACAAGATTCGCAGACATCATATGAATTTTGATCAAATCCGTCCAAGTACCCACTCTTCGAAAGTGTGGATATACGTGTCTTGTTTATTTGTACCAGACGACAATGCCACATATAAGTTTCATCTTTGTTACTTACTTTAAGCCTTTTGTTTGTCACAGAATATGTTTCAGATTGATTCATATTCAAAATATATAGACCATTATATACATCAAGAGTGCAAATTTCCATATCATTTTTATACATAAAACACCCAGTGTTTCTAAATACAAAAGTATACCCACATTGGGCTAACATAGATACATAAATAATATTCCTAGTCAAATTAGGTCATAATAACAGTCTGTAAGTTGAAGTACATACCCCGAGGGCAGTTCCAAAACAAAAGTGCCAACGGCCAAAACGGCGACTCGTGTCCCATTTCCAACGCGGAGGTCAATCTCTCATGAGGCCAGTCTTCTGCTAATCTGCAGATCTTGTACATCAGTACATATATGAGTACCACAACCAGAATCAAAAATCCAATTTTTAAAACTAGTAGTAGACATGTTTATTTCTATAACAAACATACCTAAAGCCAGTGCCTTGCCCGCTTTGATTTCCTTCATGTGTGTCTTGTACTTGCGGCAGTCACGCTTCCAGTGACCCCGCTTCCCGCACTGGAGACATACATCTTGGGATTTGTCCTTAGGTTTCCCAGAACCCTTTGACGATTTGGCCTTGCCCTTCTTCTTATGCTTATTCTTCTTAACACCTCCACTCGCCTTGGGCCAAGCCCTTTGAGTCTGAGATGTTGAAGCAAACTGCGCCTCGCGCTTCTTGCCCTTAAGGAGCTCATTTTCTTCTTCACGCAGAGTGGACATCAACTCTCCAAGAGTTTGGTCTTGGTTCAACATTTTGTAGTTCATGATGAACCCACTCCAAGTGTCGGGGAGAGACTGTAGGATCAAATCTACTAAAGTCTCAGCCTCGAAGACTATGCATATCTGTCCGAGCTGCTCAATGTCAACAATCATCTGTGACACATGGTGCTCAACAGACGTACCCTATGACAATCGAGCGCGGAAGTGCTTCTTCTGCAACTCATATCTTTGCGATCTAAAATTAGATCGGTGAAGATCATGCAACTTCGCCATCATCTCATAGGGATCCAATCCCTTGTTTTGACGACGGAATTGTAGAGTCATAGCGGCAAGCATTACCGATTGAGCAATCGCATTGTCATCGCTATGAGTCTTCCAAGGCTCTAGCTCAAGCAAATGATCAGGTCGGGGCTTAGGCCCAAGAGGTCGCTCTATAGTGTAGAGTAACTTCTCGGATCCTAGAACAATTCTGAGATTCATATCCCAGTCTTGAAAGTTTGTGCCATTAAAGACATTGTCGCCCATGACAATATCCCTAATGCTTAACTTTCCTGTCATCTTAACCATAATAGTCCAACTATTCGATTAACGATGTTTGTGTATAGTCTAACTGTTACAAGAATAATAATAATATATTAGTCAAACTAATAAAATAATTGACGAAAATATTTGAAAGCGCGTAAAGCTAAGTATTTGAATGAAATTGCAAATTCAATACTAGCCGCCCACTATTTTTCGGCGAGCCTCTAACCCTCTGTTGAGTACTCGGGAAACCTAGTTTCCTAGTGGGCTAGGATCCCGTTAAATAACACACAACCTTGACTTTGGCCAACAAACTGTATGATATTTAACTAGATAGATCTCTAAGATCAATTGGATCTCATCCAATTCCTAGATCCGGTAGGTGGACCTCTAAGTCCGAAACATATATACAATATATATGCAAATATATCCAATATATTTTTCTAGCCTTTTTCCTCTGAATCAACTAAACCTTGGCTTTGGCACAACAAGCTTAATGATTCCAGTTAAGCGGAACCCATAGACTTTGGAAATCTTCGTAATCGATGTCGATGGACAAGAAGTGATCTTGACTTTGGCAAAAAAATCACAACTTTGACAAGACATACGATATGGAACAAAGCCTTCATGATTCAAACACATCCGCGATGGACAAAGGTCTTGACTTTGTCCGACAAACCAGTGCCAATCTTGGATATTGAGTAAGAATAACTCAATGGAAGGAAAACACTTAATATTTGTTGAGGGTTTTTCGAGTAAATTGGCAACCAATTTATTATCTTTGTTAGGTCTCATCATACACCCTTAAGCATGCATTCTAAAAGCATAATAAGGCGTGGAAATAAATTAATAACGATATGCGGATGGATATTCATAGATTGTTCCTAGAACAAATCACTCAATTTCCTCTCCCCAGCTAGCACTATTCTAACTTCTACCCAATTACATAATACAATGAAAGAAACCTCATTAACATTGAGGGGAATTAGGTGAGAAGAGAAATACAAAGCATCAAGAGATAAGGCTGGACACGCAGGTCCAATTTAATAAATTCTAAATTTACAACAATTTCCAAAATTGCCCTTTCCCTTCTAATATCCATCCGATATACATTATTCATTCAACACATCCATGTATTCATAAAAAGCATGTTATTCAATCAATCTAATCCAATTAATTAATCTTGAATAAAGTGATCATCCAATGTTCAAACAACGATTTGATTTTGCGGATATTCTTAACCGCCATCCAGTGACCATCACTTGGATCGGCCTGATATCGACTACACATGCTCAAAGCATACGAGACATTAGGTCGCATACATATCATGGCATACATGATCGATCGAGGCGAATGGGATCTGACTCATGTTGTCTCTCTCATCTTGAGTTTTAAGACACATGTCCTTAGATAGAGTGACGCCATGTGACACTGGCAACAGTCCTCTCTTATACTGTTCCATGTTGAATCTCTTCAACACTTTGTCAATGTACGTGCTCTAGGAGAGTCCAAGCAGCTTTCTAGTTCTATCCTGTTAGATATTTATTCCCAGAATTAATGATGCTTCTCCCAGATCCTTCATGGAGAATTTTAATGAAAGCCAAGTTTTCACCGATTGTAGCATGGGAATGTCATTGCCTTAAGCAATACATCATCGACATAAAGGATAATGAATGTCAGTGCACTCCCACTAACCTACTTATATAAACAAGGATCATCCTCATTTTGAACGAAATCATATTCTTTTATGATCTCATCCAAACGTTGGTTCCAAGAACGCGATGCTTGCTTCAATCCATAAATGGATCGATTTAACTTGCAAACCATGTTCGTATGTTTTGGTACGAAAAAACCATCAGGCGATTGCATATAAACATCCTCCAAAAGGTTTCCATTAAGGAAAGCGGTTTTGACATCCATCTACCATATTTCGTAATCGAAATATGCAGCAATAGCAAGCACAATCCGAATGGATTTAATCATGGCAACGGGTGAAAAAGTTTCGTCGTAATCAACACCATGTCCTTGACGATACCCTTTCGCTACAAGCCTAGCTTTGTATGTTTTTATGTTGCCATCCATGTCGGTCTTCCTCTTAAAGACCCATTTGCAACCAATAGGCTTTACGCCTTCTGGTCCATCAACCAGTGTCCAAACTTGGTTGGTGTACATGGAATCCATTTCGGACATCATGGCCTCTTGCCATAAACCAGAGTCGATACCTTGTATCGCTTCCTCATACGTAGCCGGCTCGTCTTCCTCAATAAGATTAATATCCACATGAGGTGAGATCAGAAACCCATACATCTCAGGTTGTTTTCTAACTCTCTCCGATCTAAGTAGTTCTTGTGTATTCGAATTTTGTGGTACAGTCTCATCCCTGATGAACTGTTCATGTTCCACTGAGGATTCTGTGCCAGGAACAGTATCACTCTGATTTTCATCGAGTTCTACTTTCCTCCCACTTACCACTGCATTTAGGAATTCCTTCTCAAGGAAAACCGTATGTAGAGCTGTTGGACAAAATGACCCATAGCGTCACTATTTGTACAGATCACGGTGTTGTTGTACAAATTAACTATGTGACAAAGGAGATTGTACTCTCATCATTTGTGATTAGATCACCTTAGATATATAAATGAAGAGAGGTCCCTATGATTAGTTCCTGGACTGAGAATGATATGAGACAGTATCAGTCCCCAAAGGTTTAATCATTAAATATCCCTAGCCGGAGTATTATCGAGACTGGACATCGATAATGCGGAATAGGCTAGTATTGCACTTGTGCGCGTTGTGAGGGCACAACGGCATAGTTCTCATATATATAAGTATTGGATACTTATGCAAGTGCGATAGGAGGTCGTGTTTCACCGATGGTACGGGAAAGAGCTTTGCTCTGGATAGACCCCTCGGAATCCCATTGGTATTATGACTATGTGTCTAAGGGAGGCCGAAATCAAGGTAGGTGTGTATAGTCTTAACCTGAGACTTACATCGCTAATACTTACGATAATCGATAGACTTTGGTCTTGGTGGTACAGGGCTTTAACCGGTTCTGCGTACACCACTTCTGGGTTTATCAGAGAGTCGTAGTGTATTGGGTGTGATGTCAAGACGGAAGTATCACTCCAGTCATAGTGGAGATGATGTCACGCAGGATACGGTATTAGTGCTCTTAAGTGCTGGCCGGCCATCGGGATATTATGACAAGGTCATGTATATCCGATTATAGAGACTAGTTACCAGACATCCGACATGTGCTTCGGACGGGGCAGACACTTATCCAGCCCCAGCCCTAGCACGTGACTATCTGATACTGGGCTGATATACACAATACTACGGTATACTACGCTTGATACAGATCTAAATATTCCTGTAAGAATATTTCTGGAGAATTGGGTAGGCATGGCGCTTTGCTAGAAGCCAACCTTGTCTTGTAAATCGGTATAAACGTAGTACGAGGTACTTACGTGTTTGGATAGTCCGACGACCGTATTTACTGCCAACATATCCGGAGATCTCATGGGTCGCTTCCCGAAGATTCACCGATGACGTATAACTCACACTTAATTAATCTGGGATTAATTAGAAGAGAAAGAAAATTAATCTGGGATTAATCACGGAGATATTTTATCTGGGATAAAATATTAATTAAAGAGAGAGAACGATTAATTTGGAATTAATCGATAAAATAATATATTTGATATATTATTAGAAATTGGATTTCAACGCGGAATTAAAATTAGATTTTAATTCGGGCAAACGAATTAATTTAGAATTAATTCGTTAGCGACATGAATAGTGATTTCGCTAGGCGTAATCATTTAATTACGACGCGACGGAAAATTCGTTAATTTGGAATTAGCGAACCCGAGCCCGAGATTATTTGCGAGCGCATTCGCATTTTGAATTCGAGTGCGGCACGCAAGTCAAATCAAGCGTCAAATCGCTAGTCACATCAAGCGTCAAATCACATGTCACTTTAAGTGATGTGACAATTTGATTGATTTATTTGAGTGATTGATGTGGTAGTTGAAAAGCATTAATTGCTTTTTGCTTTTTGACTTTTAATAAATGAAAAGTTTTATGTATTTGATTTTTGTTTTTGGAAAATAAAAATAAATATATAAGTAATACATTTTCTTTTACTTTTCTCTCTCTCACTTTTCGGTTTTCCAGTAAACCATTTTCCCCCTCTCTTTTCCCTCTTCTCCTTCACGGTTTTGGAGCCGTTTCTTCTTGTTCTTGTTCTTGTTTGACCGGAAAAATGAGAAGCAAGGATGAAGATAAAGTGCTAGCACACACCTTGGGTTATACATAGGTGATAGGGAAACGAATTTATGAGCTTGGAATCATTTTTGGAGCTTGAAGCTTTGAGCTTCCATGGAGTCATCAATGGCCGATCATGGAGGAGACCACCACCATCAAAACCGAGCAGCCCACTGCCTTGGAGAGCTGCTGCCGTGACTTTGAGGGAGGCAAAAACGCATCTTGTTCTTCGCATCCAAAACCGTTCAATGTGAGTTATGTTTCTGCCTTACTCCTTTGATGTGTTCATGCGTTTTTGTGCTTGATTTTGTTAATCTTGGGACCTATATTAGAACTCAACAATGGTATCTTGAGCTATTATCAAGCATGAAAAAGTTAGGGTTAAAATTGGGTAAACTCGATTTAGGCATGATTTGGTTGAATTGTTTGATGAAGTATGCTTGAATGAGGTTGAATTGAAGTTGTGTATGATCAATTTCATGAAATTGGATTGGATTCAATTTTCCCTAATTTGGGCATGACAAATTGGGTAAAATCAATTGAAGCATGATTTGATTAAATTGATTGATTAAGTATGCTTAAAAGTTGATGAATTAATGATTGATTGGATCAATTTGAAGAATTATGTTTGGAACAAATTTCCCCAATTTTTTATGTTGGCATAAAGTGACAAATTTGGGTAAACTTGATTTTGAGCATATTTTGTGAAATTGGATGAATGAGAATGCTTAAAGTATGTTTAATTTAAGATTGATTGGATCAATTTGTTGAAATTGTGTTTGGAACAAATTTCCCCAATTTTTTATGTTGGCATAAAGTGACAAATTTGGGTAACTTGATTTTGAGCATATTTTATGAAATTGGATGAATGAGAATGCTTAAAGTATGTTTAATTTAAGATTGATTGGATCAATTTGTTGAAATTGTGTTTGGAACAAATTTCCCCAAATTGCTTATGTTGGCCGAAATTAAAGAACCCTAAATTTATTGGTGATTTTGTTTGTTTGATCATTGGATGACTTAAAACAATTGGGTAATGTTGTTTTGAAGTTCAATTTGATTGAATTTTGATTTGGAACATTTTTCCCAAATTAAAGTGGCTTGGCCGAATTCAATTGAATTTGAAATTCATTGTGTTTTTTTATTTTAATTCATTGGATGAATTGAATTGATTTGGGAAATGATGATTGTGGATTCAATTGGATTGAAACCGAATCGGATTGGAAAACCCCTAATTGCCGAGAACAAAAGCATGTAAATTGGGTTTGATTTTAATAAATTGTGTTGGACACTATTTAATGTTAAAGTGCATGATTAAGTATGCTAATTGATGTTTTAGAAATATTAATTGGGTGGTTAATTGTGTATTACACTTAGGTTAATTAATTATGGAATTTAGAATTTTATAAGTTAATTAATTGGGCTTATTTTTGGAAAATGGGCCTTAAAGGTTGTAATTGGGCTTTTGGGCTTTGTTGTACAAAGTTGAGTTTAGGCAAATTTGGTTGGATCCAATTGGGCCTAAAACCGTATCCATAAAGTCCAATAATGACTTAATGGACCTTAATTATTTAATTGGGCCTAATGGGCCAAAATTAATTTAAAGGCTTATGGGGTAACTCCCGGATTGGATTTTGGTTATTTGGTTTGACCCGAGTTGACCAAAAGTCCACGCCTTATAGAAATTAATTAAAAGCCCATTGAACTTTAATTAAATAAACATTAGATGTTAATCGGGCTTTGAGACCCGTTGCGATTAAATTTGGAATTTAAGTCGTAAAGGTTCATTAATAAAAGTGTAATATTTAATTTGAATTAAATAGTGAATTAGAATCAAATGCGTATTAAATTGGATTTAATTATGTAGTTTAATTTAATTCGAGAATTCGTACTTTGAGTACTTATTCGCAAAACGAGTTTGACTCGAGCAAAAATCAAATCGTTGTTTGAACATTGGATGATCACTAATTATCAGATTATTAATTGGATTAGATTGATTGATAACATGCTTGTATGAATACATGGTTGCGATGCATGAATAATGTATATCGGATGGATATTAGTCGGGTGGGGCAATTTTGGAAATTGTTGTAATAAATTTGATTTATTAATTGGACCTGCGTGTCCAGCCTTTTCACCTCTATACTCTTTGTATTCTCTTCTCACCTATTCCCCTCAATGTAAATGAGGTTTCTTTAGAAGTGTAGTGTAACGGGTAGAAGTAAATACATGTGCTAGCTTTGGAGAGAGAAAATGAGAGATTTGATCTAGGATCAATGTAAAGTATCCATCCGCATATTATATTATTTTATTTCATATGCGCTTTATTATGTGTTTAGAATGCATGTTTAAGGGTGTATGATGATGAGACCTTAATAAAGATAATTAAATTGGTAGCCAATTTGCACGCGAAAAACCCTCGTTATATATCAAGCGTTTATTTTCCTTCCATTGAGTGATTCTTGCTCAAGATCCGAGATTGGCAGGGGTTGTTGGCCAAAGTCAAGCCCTTTGTCCGTCGAAGATGTGTTTTAATCACGAGGCTTTGTTCCATATCGGTGTCGTGTCCAAGTTGTGGTTTGTGGCCAAAGTCAAGACCACTTCTTGTCCATTGACATTGATTACGAAGCTTCCATGTCAATGGGTCCGCGCTTGACTGGGATCACTAGGTTTGTTGTGCCAAAGCCAAGGCCTAGTTGATTCAGAGGAAAAAGGTTAGGGTATACATTCGATGTATAGGTATATATAAGATATATGTTTGGGACTTGGATGTCCACCTACTGGATCTAGGAGGAGTTGGATGAGATCCAATTGATCTTCGAGATCTACCTAGTTAATTATCATACAATTTGTTGGCCAAAGTCAAGATTGTGTGATATTTAACGGGATCCTAGCCCACTAGGAAACACGGTTTCCCGAGTACTCGACAGAGGGTTAGAGGCTCGCCGAAAAATAGTGGGAGGCAAGAATTGAATTTGCAATACTCGTTCAATTACTCGCCATACGCGCTCATTCAAATTATTTCGTCGTTAGATTAAATGTTAGTTGGACTAATATTTAAATTGTTGTTTTAATAATCAGTTGGACTGTATTATATTTGATTATATATAATTGGATTATATTAATCAATATATTTGAATTAATTAATTTCAGTTTACAGTTGATTTTATAATTGGATTATAGTAATCAATGTAATTGAGGTTAATTATTTAGATTATATTTGATTATATAGTTGGACTATTATAATCATTATAATAAATAGTACCACAAATCGTTGATTAAATAGTTGGACTATTAGAATCAAGATATAATTGAAAGATTGACATTTAAACATAATCCTGGGGAAAATGTGTTTAAATGGTTTAATTTTCAAATTGGGAATAAAGTTTCAGGATGGTCCTGGAAATTAATAGGTTATTTTATTTGATAAAATAATATATTAAGCTTGTAGCGCAAGGCGCACTTTAATTCGATATTCCAGAAACACGAGGCTTGGCCAAAGGCTTCTGGAATGTTGAAACAGGCAAAGGCAAAATCATTATAATCTTCTGGGAAGATAAATGACATATCCTAAGAAGGAATAGAAGACGAGCAAGGCTCTGACTTCAAATATGATTGTCATAATTATGTTCACAACTAGTATTGAAATTGGATTTTAAATACTTAGTGTGGTACATAAAATATTTGATGTTCAGAATCTGTTTTGAACAGGATACTGACTTCAATAGAGATTTATCTGCGAATTGGAAACAGGACGAAAGTCGATGTTTTAACCGTAGATACTTGAATTTAGGAACTACCTTCGGGTTAGTACGTAAATTAGGAAACTGTTATATTGTATCTAGTTTGACTAGAAACATTATCTCTATATCGCGTATAACCCGCTGCGGGTGTACCTTTATATTCTAGAACACTAAAGTGTTTCATTATATAAAGATGATATTGAGATAAACACATTAGATGTGAATAACAGGATTTATATTTTGAATATAAATAATATCTCAAATATATAACATGACAAATAAATAGCTCAAATTGATTTGATCAGTTAAAAACTTAATTGTGGCATAGTTGTCAGGGACACTACTAAACAAGAATCGTATATCCGCACTTTTGAAGAGCGGGTACTAGGACTGATTTGATTCTATTCAAATAAAGTCTACGAATCTAGTCTATTTGGGCAAAGTGCCTAAAACACTATTTACTTGGTAAAAGTGTAAATGCCACCGATCTGTTAGCCCTACTTCATAGTGAATAAAGTGGGCCCATGTCTAGCTAGGCTAGATATGGATATGAATATTTCGTGACCTTTACGGATGTGGCATCGCGTATGGTTATGTGTTTCTTTTGAAGAACACAAATCGGAAACTTTTACAGTTTCGACACGAAATAGATAAACAGATCGGCTAAAGTATTAAACCGTCATGGTAAGACTGTAATGGAAAATACTTAAGCAATAAATTTCTAGTATATATATGAAAGAGTATAGTATTCTTTCAAATAAGGACTCCTCCCGGAATACGTCAGTTTGACGGTGTGTCCGAACGGATTAACCGAATTTTGTTAGACATAATAAGGTTAATCACGAGTCGCTCTGAGCTACCATTTCCTTCAACGGATAAGCTTTAAACAGTGCAAGAACTTATTTTGAATAAGGTTCCATAATAATCTGTTTGACAGATATCATATTAGATATGAAAGGGAAAGAAACCGGGTTTCTCATTCTTGATAATTTGGGTATGCTAGGCATATGTTTGGATGATACCAAACTAAAACCTAAACAGGATAAGTGCCAAATGTAGGTTATCCTAGGGGTACCATAAGTATTGTACTTATACATCTCACAAGAGAACAATTAGATTGTTACTCACCATACGGTTTTCCTGAGAGGAATACCGATATGCAGTGGTAAGTGGGAGGATAGTATTACTCGATGGAAATCAGAGTAATACTGTTCAAGGCACTGAATCTTAATGGAACATGAATAGTTCATCCAGGATGAGACTATTACCATTAATCTTCGAATACACAAGAACCGCGTAGGTCGGACAGAGTCAGAAAAAAACCTGGGGTATAAGTTTCTGATCTAACCTCATAAAGATGTGAATCTTATTGAGGAATACCAACTGACTACGCATGAGGAAGTGATATAAGGTATCAATTCCCTAATTATGGCAAAGTGCCGTATAATCCGAAATAGATTCCATGTATATCAACCAGTTTGGATACTAGTTGATGTACCACAAGGCATTGTGCCTATTGGTACTATATGTCTTCTAGGAAGACATACATGGATGACAACATACCAACGTATAAAGGTAGGCTTTAACGGAAGGTATCGTTATCAACATTGTGTTGATTACGATTCAACTTTTTACTTGTTGCCACGGTAAATCCATTTGGATAATGCAAGTTATTCGATCCATGATTGGATTATAACAAGCATTAGGTTCTTAGAATTATCGTTTTGATATAATCATAATGGTGTATGATTTAATTCAAAACGAAAATAATTCTTGTGTATATTGTTGAGTTTCTAATATAGGTCCCAAGATCATGAAATCAAGCACAAAATTCGCATGAATACACAAAGGAGTAAGGCGGAATACATAACTCACATTGAACGGTTTGAGATGCGAAGAACAAGATCGTTTTCTGCCTCCCTCCAAGCTCGGCAGTGGCTTCCTCATGCAGTGGGCTGCTCGGTTTCACTGGTTATTGTCTCCTCCATGATCGGCCATTGATGAACACCATTGAAGCTCCAAGCTTCAAGCTTCCAAAACGATTCCAAGCTCATAAATTTGTTTCCCTATCACCTATGTATAACCCATGTGTGTGCTAGCACTACTCCTTCTTCTTTGCTTCTCACTGATTCGGTCAAACCAGAATTTTTGGAGAAGAAATCGGCTTGAAGCGTGAGAGGGAGAGAGAAAGAGGAGGGAAAAAGGGTTTCATAGAAACCGATTGAGAGAGAGAGAAAATAAAGAAAAAATGCTTTATATATTTATTTCTTTTTCCAAAAACAAAAAACAAATAAATAAAAGCATTTTTCATTTACAAAAAGTCAAAAAGAAAAAGCCCATTAATGCCTTTTCAACAATCACTCAAATCAAGTGACAACATGTCACATCACTCAAAGTGACATTTGATTTGACGCTTGATGTGACTAGCGATCTGACGCACGATTTGACTTGCGTGCCGCACTCGAATTTGAAATGCGAATGCGCTCGCAAATAATCCCGGTCTCGGGTTCGCTAATTCCAATTAATGAATTTTCCGTCGCGTCGTAATTAAATGATTACGCCTAGCGAAATCACTATTCACGTCGCTAACGAATTAATTCTAAATTAATTCGTTCGCCCGAATTAAAATCTAATTTTAATTTCGCGTCGAAATCCAATTTCTAATAATATATCAAATATATTATTTTATCGATTAATTCCAAATTAATCGTTCTCTCTCTATAATTAATATTTTATCCCAGATAAAATATCTCTATGATTAATCCCAGATTAATTTTCTCTCTCTTCTAATTAATCCCAGATTAATTAAGTGCGAGTCATACGTCATCGGTGAATCTTCGGGAAGCGACCCATGAGATCTCCGGATATGTTGGCAGTAAATACGGTCGTCGGACTATCCGAACACGTAAGTACCTCGTACTACGTTTATACCGATTTACAAGACAAGGTTGGCTTCTAGCAAAGCGTCATGCCTACCCAATTCTCCAGAAATATTCTTACAGGAATATATAGATCTGTATCAAGCGTAGTATACCGTAGTATTGTGTATATCAGCCCAGTATCGGATAGTCACGTGCTAGGGCTGGGGCTGGATAAGTGTCTGCCCCGTCCGAAGCACATGTCGGATGTCTGGTAACTAGTCTCTATAATCGGATATACATGACCTTGTCATAATATCCCGATGGCCAGCCGGCCAGCACTTAAGAGCACTAATACCGTATCATGCGTGACATCATCTCCACTATGACTGGAGTGATACTTCTGTCTTGACATCACACCCAATACACTACGACTCTCTGATAAACCCAGAAGTGGTGTACGCAGAACCGGTTAAAGCCCTGTACCACCAAGACCAAAGTCTATCGATTATCGTAAGTATTAGCGATGTAAGTCTCAGGTTAATACTATACACACCTACCTTGATTTCGGCCTCCCATAGACACATAGTCATAATACCAATGGGATTCTGAGGGGTCTATCCAGAGCGAAGCTGTTTCCCGTACCATCGGTGAAACACGACCTCCTATCGCACTTGCATAAATATCCAATACTTATATATATGAGAACTATGCCGTTGTGCCCTCACAACACGCACAAGTGCAATACTAGCCTATTCCGCATTATCGATGTCCTGTCTCGATAATACTACGACTAGGGATATTTAATGATTAATCCTTCGTGGACTGATACTGTCTCATATCATTCTCAATCCAGGAACTAATCATATGGACCTCTCTTCATTTATACATCTAAGGTGATCTAATCACAAATGATGAGAGTACAATCTCCTTTGTCACATAGTTAAATCGCTACAACAACACAATGATCTGTGCAAATAGTGACGCTATGGGTCATTTTGTCCAACATATATAAGGAGGTTAGTGGGAGCGCACTGACAGTGGCTGTCCTATAAAATAATGATAATACGTCATTTCTTGGAAATGATATTCCCATAAAATAAATATCGGCGAAAGCTTGGCTTTCGAAATACTCTCCTAGAAACCGTACATTTAAAAAATGTACAAGACCTGGTGTATCATACGCTTTGAGCATATGGATTCACAAACAGGCCAATCCGAGTGATAGTCACTGGATTAATATTAAGAACATCCGTTAGTATCTTAGAGAACTAAGGATGTTGTCTTATTCTATGGAGAAGGAGAACTTGAAGTGACTGGGGTCACTGTAGCAAGTTTCCTATAATCGATAAAGACGACTAAAAGTCGCAAACGGTACTATATACTTTGAAGAACGGTACAGTGAGCTGGAAATCTTCCAAGCAAGATACTGTTACCGAATAAACAACAAATGCGGGTTGTTGTTGCAGCTGAAGCAACAATAGAAGTTATTTGGGTCAATACAAATCTAATTAGATTAGATATAGTTCTGTTAGCAGCTGAGCTAGGCGTCAGCACAAGCTAAAGAATTAATGGTCTCATCAACGATCCAGAGACATACTTAGATATTCATCTGATTCGTTTGGATCATACATCGTGGCGATGTGATGATCGAATAAATCGGATCAAGATGATAATCATGCAAATCCGCTGACGAAAGCATTTCTCAGCAGTTTGAGCCAACCGTACATAGTTCGGGTGTAGGACACTTGAGAGACTGGCTATGTGCCAAGTGGGAGATTGTTGGAAAAAATAACCCATAGCGTCACTATTTGTACAGATCACGGTGTTATTGTACAAATTAACTATGTGACAAAGGAGATTGTACTCTCATCATTTGTGATTAGATCACCTTAGATATATAAATGAAGAGAGGTCCCTATGATTAGTTCCTGGACTGAGAATGATATGAGACAGTATCAGTCCCCAAAGGTTTAATCATTAAATATCCCTAGCCGGAGTATTATCGAGACTGGACATCGATAATGCGGAATAGGCTAGTATTGCACTTGTGCGCGTTGTGAGGGCACAACGGCATAGTTCTCATATATATAAGTATTGGATACTTATGCAAGTGCGATAGGAGGTCGTGTTTCACCGATGGTACGGGAAACAGCTTCGCTCTGGATAGACCCCTCGGAATCCCATTGGTATTATGACTATGTGTCTATGGGAGGCCGAAATCAAGGTAGGTGTGTATAGTCTTAACCTGAGACTTACATCGCTAATACTTACGATAATCGATAGACTTTGGTCTTGGTGGTACAGGGCTTTAACCGGTTCTGCGTACACCACTTCTGGGTTTATCAGAGAGTCGTAGTATATTGGGTGTGATGTCAAGACGGAAGTATCACTCCAGTCATAGTGGAGATGATGTCACGCAGGATACGGTATTAGTGCTCTTAAGTGCTGGCCGGCCATCGGGATATTATGATAAGGTCATGTATATCCGATTAAGAGACTAGTTACCAGACATCCGACATGTGCTTCGGACGGGGCAGACACTTATCCAGCCCCAGCCCTAGCACGTGACTATCCGATACTGGGCTGATATACACAATACTACGGTATACTACGCTTGATACAGATCTAAATATTACTGTAAGAATATTTCTGGAGAATTGGGTAGGCATGGCGCTTTGCTAGAAGCCAACCTTGTCTTGTAAATCGGTATAAACGTAGTACGAGGTACTTACGTGTTTGGATAGTCCGACGACCGTATTTACTGCCAATATATCCGGAGATCTCATGAGTCGCTTCCCGAAGATTCACCGATGACGTATAACTCGCACTTAATTAATCTGGGATTAATTAGAAGAGAGAGAAAATTAATCTGGGATTAATCACGGAGATATTTTATCTGGGATAAAATATTAATTAAAGAGAGAGAACGATTAATTTGGAATTAATCGATAAAATAATATATTTGATATATTATTAGAAATTGGATTTCGACGCGGAATTAAAATTAGATTTTAATTCGGGCGCGACGTGAATAGTGATTTCGCTAGGCGTAATCATTTAATTACGACGCGACGGAAAATTCGTTAATTTGGAATTAGCGAACCCGAGCCCGAGATTATTTGCGAGCGCATTCGCATTTTGAATTCGAGTGCGGCACCCAAGTCAAATCAAGCGTCAAATCGCTAGTCACATCAAGCGTCAGATCACATGTCACTTTAAGTGATGTGACAATTTGATTGATTTATTTGAGTGATTGATGTGGTAGTTGAAAAGCATTAATTGCTTTTTGCTTTTTGACTTTTAATAAATGAAAATGTTTTATGTATTTGATTTTTGTTATTGGAAAATAAAAATAAATATATAAGTAATACATTTTCTTTTACTTTTCTCTCTCTCACTTTTCGATTTTCCAGTAAACCATTTTCCCCCTCTCTTTTCCCTCTTCTCCTTCACGGTTTTGGATCCGTTTCTTCTTGTTCTTGTTCTGGTTTGACCGAAAAAATGAGAAGCAAGGATGAAGATAAAGTGCTAGCACACACCTTGGGTTATACATAGGTGTTAGGGAAACGAATTTATGAGCTTGGAATCATTTTTGGAGCTTGAAGCTTTGAGCTTCCATGGAGTCATCAATGGCCGATCATGGAGGAGACCACCACCATCAAAACCGAGCAGCCCACTGCCTGGAGAGCTGCTGCCGTGACTTTGAGGGAGGCAAAAACGCATCTTGTTCTTCGCATCCAAAACCGTTCAATGTGAGTTATGTTTCTGCCTTACTCCTTTGATGTGTTCATGCGTTTTTGTGCTTGATTTTGTTAATCTTGGGACCTATATTAGAACTCAACAAGAGCAACAAATACTTTGTTCTCTTGTGGGTGATAGAAGTAATATCCTTTGGTTTCCCTATGATATCCTACAAATAGACACTTATCCGATTTGGGTTCAAGTTTGGTACCTTCCAAATGTTTGATGTATGCCCAGCAACCCCAAATCTTCAGGAATGAGAAACCCGGTTTCTTTCCTGTCCATATCTCATACGGAGTCTGTTGAACAGACTTTGACAGAACCTTATTGAAAATAAGTATTGCATTGTTCAATGCATATCCCCAGAAGCAAAAAGGTAGCTCTGTGCGACTCATCATCAACCTTACCATGTCTAACAAAGTTCAGTTTCTCCGTTCGGACACACCGTTTAATTGCGATGTTCCGGGAGGAGTCCACTGTGAAAGAATACCATATTATTTTAAGTAATCAAGAAACTCATTGCTTAAGTATTCGCCACCATGGTCCAACCGTAATGTTTTAATACTTTTGCCTGTCTGTTTTTCTACTTCGTGTCGAAACTCTTAGAATTTCTCAAAGGTTTCTGATTTATGTCTCATAAGATACACATAACCATAACAGGATGCATCATCCGTAAAGGTTACGAAGTATTCATATCCACCTCTAACAGTTCAGTGGCACGTACATCTTTACCGTAAAAAGGTGATTTAGGCATTTTGCCTAATAAACAAGATTCACAGACGTCATATGAATTTGGATCAAATCTGTCCAAGTACCCACTCTTCGAAAGTGTGGATATGCGAGTCTTGTTAATGTGTCCTAGACGACAATGCCACATATAAGTTTCATCTTTTTTACTTAATTTAAGCCTTTTATTTGTTACATTATATGTTTGAGATTGATTTATATTCAAAATATAAAGACCATTATTCACATCAGAACTGCATATCTCCATATCATTTTTATACATAAAACACTCAGTGTTTCTAAAAACAAAAGTATAACCACATTGGGTCAATAAAGATACAGATATAATATTCCTAGTCTAACTAGGTACATAATAATAGTCTGAAAGATTAAGTACATGCCCCGAGGGCAGTTCCAAAATATAAGTCCCAACGGCCAAAACGGCGACTCGAGTCCCATTTCCAACGCGGAGGTCAATCTCTCATGAGGCCAGTCTCCTGCTAATCTGCGGATCCTGCACATCAGTACATATATGAGTACCACAACCAGAATCAAAAATCCAATTTTTAAAACTAGAAGTAGACATGTTTATTTCTATAACAAACATACATGAAGCCGGTGTCTTACCCGCTTTGATTTCCTTCATGTGCGCTTTGTACTCACGGCAGTCACGCTTCCAATGACCCTATTTGCCACACTGCAGGCATACATCTTGGGATTTGTCATTAGCCTTCCCAGAAGACTTTGACGATTTGGCCTTGCCCTTCTTCTTCTTCTTCTTCTTCTTCTTCCTTATACCTCCAGTCGCCTTGGGCCAAGCCCTCGGAGACTGAGATGTTGAAGCGAAGTCGCCTCACACTTTTTGCCCTTCAACAGCTCTTTTTCTGCTTCACACAGCATTGCCATCAGCTCTCCAAGAGTATGGTCTTGGTTCATCATATTGTAGTTCAGGATGAACCCGCTCCAGCTATCAGGAAGAGACTGCAAGATCAAATCTATAGTAGTCTCAGCCTCAAAGGTTATTCCTAACTGACATAGTTGTTCAATGTCAGTAATCATCTGTGACACATTGTGCTCAACAGATGTACTCTCTGACATTCGTGAGCGAAAGAGCTTTTCTGCAATTCATACCTTTGCGATCTAAGGTTAGATCGATGAAGGTCCTTCAATTTTTCCATCATTGTATAGGGATCCAATCCCTTGTTTTGGCGATGAAATTAAGGGGTCATCGCAGTGAGCATGACGGACTGAGCAGTTGAGTTGTCATCGCTATGAGCCTTCCAAAGCTCAAGCTCAAGCGGCTGCTCATTTCCGAGCTTAGGTCCGAGGGGTCTCTCTATCGTATAGAGCATCCTCTCAGCCCCCAGGACAATCCTGAGGTTCATATCCCAATCAGGAAAGTTTGCACCATTAAAGACATTTTCGCCTATGATAATGTCTCTAACTCCGATATTTCCAGTCATCTTAATTACAATAGTCAAACTATTCAATTAACGATATTTGGGTACAGTCCAACTGTTACAAGAAAAATAATAGAATATTAGTCCAACTAATAAATATATAATTGACGAAATAATTTGAAAGCGCGTAATGCCAAGTATTTGAACGAAATTGAAAATTCAATACTGGCCTCCCACTATTTTTCGACGAGCCTCTAACCCTCTGTTGAGTACTCGGGAAACCTTGTTTGCTAGTGGGATAGCATCCCGTTAAATAACACACAACCTTGACTTTGGCCAACAAGCTGTATGATATTTAACTAGGTAAATCTTTAAGATCAATTGGATCTCATCAATTCCTAGATCCAGTAGGTGGACCTCTAAGTCCGAAACATATATACATTATATATGCCAATATATCCAATATATTTTCCTAACCTTTTTCCTCTGAATCAACTAAGCCTTGGCTTTGGCTCAACAGGCTTAATGATTCCAGTTAAGCGGGACCCATTGACCTTGGAAAGCTTCGTAATCGATGTCGATGAACAAGAAGTGATCTTGACTTTGGCCAAAAAATCACAACTTGGGCATGACATATGATATCCACAAAGCCTTCATGATTCAAACACATCCGCGATGGACAAAGGTCTTGACTTTGGCCAACAAACCAGTTCCAATCTTGGATCTTGAGAATGAATCATTCAATAGAAGGAAAACGCTTAATATTTGTTGAGGGTTTTTCGCGTAATTGGCAACCAATTAATTATCTTTTATTAGGTCTCATCATACACCCTTAAGCATGCATTCTAAAAGCATAATAAGGCGCGGTAAATAAATTAATAATGATATGCGGATGGATATCTCACAAATTGTTCCTAGAACAAATCACTCCATTTCCTCTCCCCGGCTAACACTATTCTAACTTCTACCCAATTACATAATACAATAAAGAAACCTCATTACATTGAGGGGAATTGGTGAGAAGAGAATCATAAAGAATCGAGAGATAAAGGTTGGACATGCAGGACCAATTTAATAAATTCTAATTTATTACAATAATTTCCAAAATTGCCCTCACCCATCTAATATCCATCTGATATACATTATTCATACAACACATCCATGTATTCACAGAAAGCATGTTATTCAATCAATCTAATCCAATTAATTAATCGTTGAATTAAGTGATCATCCAATGTTCAAACAACGATTTGATTTGCGCGAGTCTGATCGGCGTAAACACACACGTATAACGCAAGCGCACGTATCGTTCAAGTAGTATAAAAATATCAATCCCACGAGGACTTAATTCCTAGTGTTGTTATTAATTATTGATACTATTTATTTACAAATATCTAATTATAGGGAGAAGGGAATTGATTGCTTTTGGTTGGTTGAATGTGGTTTTGCAAAATAAAATAAAACCAGACTGAAAGAAAATACTAAGGAAAATAAAAGAAAAGACTCTAAGATCTAGGGTCGTTAATTTATAAAAAAAAAAAATTTTTGTATTTTTTATATAACACAACTAAAAACAAGATACTAATCAACTAATTCCCTCCCCCAAACCTAAATGAGACATTGTCCCCAATGTCTTAAATAGTAGAAGAAGAGTTTTGAAGATAATACCTGGTTAGCTGAAATTCTATAGGAAAATTACCGATTAAGATCTATGTCAAATTTACGCTTCTTAACACGATCGCTATCTGACCAGTTCAACTTGGAAAGAATGAGGTCGAGTTTTGGTTCAAAGGCTAGGATTTGGTCAATTAATTCTTCGGCCTTTGTAGCAGTCAGGAAAATATCTTGAACATATTTTGTGACGAACTCATGTCTTTTGGCTTCCACAAGAAATACAAACAGAAAATCGAAGAAATGCTCAATGTTAAGTAACCCAATAGGCTTCCGATGAATGTTTAAGTGTCTCCATGATGCTACGGTGAACATTTCTTCAAACATTCCAAGCCCACCTGGTAACGCAATAAACGCATCCGCAATATTGATCATTTCATGGATTTGTTCAGACATACCTGATACAATGCGTTCATCTCCATTTATTGGTCCAATTAATTGTTCGTCCGCCAAAGGTTTTGGAATGATTCCCAAAACATGACTGCCACCTTCTTGAACGGCTTATGAAATGCTTCCAATCATTCCAAGATTGCCACCGCCATATACTAGGTGCATATTTCTCTCTGCTATGACTCGCCCCAATTCTTTTGCAGCCTCAATGAATTCTGGTTTATTACCAGAATTGGATCCACAGAAAACACAAATTCGCTTGATTCGCTGTTGTGATGTTGCATCCATTTTCTTTCTCTTATTTGGATGTATATCTGGATGTGTCGAAGAAAGAAATGTAGAGCTGAATTTATAGAACCTAAAAATGGGTGAGTAATAGTAGCACTAGTATCTGCCAAATGATAATTATTATATGAACGTTAAAATAAATCGTGAAAAATTTAAAAAGTTTAGATCTTGTCGGCAAAAATAAAGGAAATAAAAACAGAAAAGCAAATCAAAGAAATAATTAAGGCAACAAAATTGTGTACGCAATAAGCCACTTGCTTAGTATAAATTCATTAGGATGCGTCTCAAGAATTCATTCCTTACTCAGCCACCACTAATGAATTAGCTCTCATCTTTGTGATTGCCAAACACCATTCCTTCTGTCTTAAAATGCTCAGTTTGTGCTTTTCCCTACAAAATAACACACAAAATTAAAAACTCTACAACATGTATACACAAAATATGAAAACAAAAATTATAACAAATTGAATGGGTTGCCTCCCTGCTAGCGCTAAATTGTTCGTCTTCAGCAAGACGTGAATGAAATATATCTGTCAAGGAGGTTTCAGCGTCGTTTTGGATGTCCGATTAAAGACAATCCCATGAGCGTTGCTTTTGAAGGGTATTTTCCAACGGTAAAGTGGCAAAAAATATTTTGTCCCATTCAGTGCTTGTGCCACCTTTTTAACCTTTGTTTCTCCAGTGGTTCCTAAAAAGAAAGAAATAAAATCAGGAGGTCTCGTATGGTGCTTGAATTTGAATGGAAGTTCTATTATGTCAAGCTTCTGGGTGATATCTTTGATTTGTACTCCCCAAAACAGTGATGTTTCACCTGAATGCTCTGGATCTTTAATAAGTTCAGACATTTGCTCCTCCATTTGCTCTACTTCTTGCTCCACCTTTTCTTCACAGACGAATTTTAAAATTTCCTCGTTCAACTCTTCATCCGTCATCTGTGAAATGCATGCTCCATAAGTATCTGCCTGAGGATGTAAAGATGTTTCTGACATTAGGTCTTCATCCTCTGATACGACTGGAATGGATGGTTCAGGTAGATCTTCATCAAACATCATGGTAAAGCATGCTACAAGATCTTCATTTTGAGGATTGAAAGATTGATCCTCCGTTGTTGGTGCAGTTGGTACAAATAGATTAGCTTCATCCTCGTTAGAGTCTGAATAATAAAAATCAAATTGAGACTTCGCTGGTTTGGGTTCCCGAACTAATACCTCAGATTCCTGATACTGCTCAGCCTCCTCCTTTTCTAAAGTGTCATCGTGAAATGCTTGGTCATCTGAAAATGCTTCTTGAGGTATAAAGTTCTGGTTTTCTGTTAATTGTCTGATTTGATCTGTCATTCTCTGTATGGATTCTGTTTGACTCTGAATACTTTCGAGTTGATTCTGGAATGTTTCAAGCATTGTATCCATCTTTTCATCTCGTTTCTTGAACAAATCTTTGAGCATGTAAATTATCTGATCTTCTTCTGATTGTTCTGATTGTTGATGAAGATCGTAGGTAGATGGTGGATAAGATGGAAAATATGATGGTTCTTCGTACATTCAATGATTCTGATAATTCTGCCACTCTGAAAAGTATATGCATTGATTGGTCGAGTAGTTACCATCACAAATTACACATCTCCCCATTTCGTTCTGATGAGCAAATGTAGTATTGCTTGATTCTGACATCCAGTGATATTTGTTGGGCTGCACAACAGGCCTCAGAAAACCGGACTGTTGCTCCCAGATTTGGGGTGCATCTTCTAGTAAAGCTCGTGATCTCTCAATCTCCCAATAATGTTCCATTTTTCAATCACCTGACAACAAAAGAAATAAATAAAAAGTACAGATAAAAATAAAGAAAATTAGATACAAGTAAATTAGATAGATTCAAAATTAATAGCTCAAGAAAAATAAGTCCCCGGCAACGGCGCCAAAAACTTGACCGGCATAAACACACACGTATAACGCAAGCGCACGTATCGTTCAAGTAGTATAAAAATATCAATCCCACGATGACTTAATTCCCACTGTTGTTATTAATTATTGATACTATTTATTTACAAATATCTAATTATAGGGAGAAGGGAATTGATTTCTTTTGGTTGGTTGAATGTGATTTTGCAAAATATAATAAAAACATACTCAAAAGAAAATACTAAGGAAAATAAAAGAAAAGACTCAAGGATCTAGGGTCGTGACTCCACACAATATTATTATAAAGATGAATTGAATCTCTTATCTATGTGTAATAAATCAGTTTGCTAACCTGGAACACGAAAATATGCAAAAGCCTCTGTCGATGGTCAGACGCAAATACCCAGTATAACCCAATTGAACCATATGTCTATGTCAACCAAATTACCTGGATTCATTAAGATTAAATTCCAATTATGGCTACCTCCGCCCGACAGGTATATGTCTATCCTGTAAGGAAATCTATAAAGGGTTATCTATCCTCAAGGAAGATCGTGGGCTATTGAATCTAAGGCTGAAACCTAAAATCCCTATGTCTAGTTCATTTTAAGTTTACCACATAAATCTTATTGGTGATCAGACAACAAGAAGAATAATCTTAAGACTCAATAAACAAACTAAAGAATTACCCATAAAAAGAAAATCAATTATTAAGTGTGTGAATATTGTGTTTTATCACTTCCCTAGAATAAAAATAGAATATTGGGGGTTAGAGGATCCACATTTAATATTTCTTATCTAGGAATCTCACTTATTATAAAATATAAATTTTTTTATGTTCTGCTTTCTCAGGAATTAATAATATTAAACATTTAAAACCAGCCATATAGGCGGTAATCCATTTAGTCCAACTACATCAGCCATATAGGCGGTAATTATCTATCACATAAAGACCAGCCATATAGGCGGTAAAGTAATTTATATTTAACCCGACCATATAGGCGGTAATAAAGTCTGACATTAATTAATCCGGTTAAATTATAATTTATAAATTATAATTAAGTGAGATTTACCTAGATAATTATATTAAAGGTTTCACCTTTTACCCCAGCGGAAATTTAACTACAAAACATAAAGTAAATAAATAAAAAGCTGTAATAAAAACTAAAAATAAAAATACATAATTTTATTATTACAAAACTAGATGCTTCCTATGAAATTAGGGAAAAAATCTCAAGGAAAGCACACCAAATGAAGTGGTGAAGGCCTGAATTTATAGGCAGATTCGGCAGTTGGCGTCGCGACGCCACAGCTCCCAACGTCGCGACGATGGCACGCGTCTTTGGTCAACGCGACTTTTGACCACGCGCATTTTCGGCACAAACAAGAGGTGACACGTGTCACGCGACAGAGCGGCGCAATCAGAAGACGACACGTGGCATACGGTGAATGGCTGATATTTCGGTCCAATGAAAAGTTAACACGTGGCACGCGCTTAAGATCGGTCAAATTAGAGGTCGACACGTGGCAACATGTGATTTGTCCAATATTCGTTCCAATGAGAGATTGACACGTGGCACGCACTTGCTTTAGTCCAATGAGATTTCGACACGTGGCAGCCGGCGTATTTTAGCAGATCTACTATGATGATGACACGTGGCACGATGCACTTTAGCAAGGTCAGCGCACGTTAGCAAGTCCAATTTCTCAGATTCTGACACGTGTCCCTCCGTGCACGTTAGCATGTCCGACGCACGTTAGGCGTCGCAGCGCTGAAGGGGTTGGCGCCGCGATGCTAAAAATTACGAAAATGCCCCTTTTGTCATTTTTTCTCTATTTTGGCCCCAAATTACTTCCAATGCTTTCCCAACTTTACTTATCTGCAAAATAACACAAAACACATCAAAACGTTCACAAAACTCAAGAAGCTATACAAAATATTAGGTTAAATGAGTGGGAAATAGTGATATAAATACCACTCATCAGAGTCCAACTCGTTTAAGAATAAGTACTCAAAGTACGAATTCTTGAATTATATCGAACTACAATTTTAAATCCAATTTAATTTGTATTCAATACCAATTCTATATTTTGGCCCATTAGGCCCAATTAAATATTTAAAGGCCCATATATTATATTTGGTCTTAATGGAATGGTTTAGGCCCAATTTGGATCCAATCCAATTGTCCTAAACCAACTTGGCCCAACCAAGCCCATTAGGCCCAAATACAACAACTTTAGCCCAATTCCAAATTAAGCCCAATTAATTAAATTCTAATATTCCAAATTTCACAATTTAATTAATTAAAGTGTTTAGCCATAATTAATTATTTAAATCAACATTTCCAAAATACTAATTTAATCAATTAATCATGCTTTATTATAATCAATACATGTCCAACATTATTGAAATAAAATCAAGTCATTTTCATGCTCTTTTGGTCACGACAATTTGATGATTTTATATCCGATTTTGATTTCAATCTAATTAAATCACAAATCAATATATATCATGTCTTTAAACTCATCCAATGATTTAAAAAACAAAAAATCACCATGACATAGGGTTCTACTACCATTCGGCCAAGCCTAAAAAATTTGGGGAAAATTAATCCAATTAATTTTTCATCAAATTGATCATGCACAACTCTAAGTTAACATTATATAAGCATACTCAAACAAACAATTTGATTAAATCATGCTCAAATCAAAAATACCCAAATCAAGATTATAAACCCTAAATACAATTTCATACTTAAATAGGCTCATGATACCATTGTTGGTCACTAAGATCATCCCAAGAACATTTCAAGCATGATAAAAGTGTGAATACAAAAAGGAAGTATAGCGGAATTATACTTACAAAGATCGGTTGTAGGATGTGTTGATAACAAAACTTTGCTCATTTTGAAAGTCTCCAAGCTTTCTTTGAATGATGTATCAAGCTCCAAGCTTTGATCCTTGATTCCAAGCTCAATGGGAAAGTTTCCCTAACACCTTTGTATGATTCATTGAGTGTGCTAGCACTTTGAAAAATTGCAACAATTTCTTCCTTGTCTTTGGTGAGTTTCAGCCAAGCCAAAATTGGGAGAGAAAATGTTTTGGTTTGGCCGTGAATGGAGAGAAGAGAGAAGAGAGCTTTGTTGACTTGTTATTTTATTTTCCAAAAAAAAATAATGATATACCAAATATCTAATATTTGGTAAAAGTCAATCATCTCTCAACTTGAGTGTAAAACAAGCCATCAACCACCCACCAAATTCGATCACCAAAAAGTTTATCAAAGTGACTAGGTGATGTGACTTATGGGCCCTACTTGATTCAAAATCCTAGTGGGCCTACAAACACATTCCGGGCTCGGGTTCGTTAATTCCGAATTAACGAATTTTTCGTTACAACGTAATTAAATCAAATTTAATTAAATAATTATACCTAGCAAAATTACTATTAAAGTCGCTCGCGAATTAATTCTAAATTAATTTGTTGCCGAATTAAAATCCAATTTTAATTCCGTTATGAAATCTAATTTCATATAATATATCAAATATATTATTTAATCGATTAATTCCGAATTAATCGTTCTCTCTCATTTATTTGAATTTTACCCCAGATAAAGTCTTGCTGTAATTAATCCTAGATTAATTTTCTCTCTTTTATAATTAATCTTAGATTAATTATGTTCGAGTCATACGTCATCGGTGAATCTTCGGGAAGCGACCCATGAGATCCCTGGATATGTTGGCAGTAAATTCGGTCATCAGACTATCCGAACACATGCGTACCTCGTACCACGTTCTTACCGATTTACGAGACATGGTTGGCTTCTAGCAAAGCACCGTGCCTTCCCAATTTTCCAGAAATATTCTTTAAGGAATATATAATCTATAACAGGCGTAGTATACGTAGTATTGCGTATTGCGATCCAGTACCTGATGTCACATGCAAGGCCTAGGGCTAGAATAGTGTCTGCCCCGTACGAATCATATATCGGATCACAAACAACTAGTCTTTATAATCGGATAATCATGACCTTGTCATATTATCCTGATAGTTGCAACATAATAGAGAACCGATTTTGTATCCCTGCGTGATCAACATCTCCATATGACTGAAGTGATACTTCCATCTTGACATCACACCCAATACACTACGATTCTCAATAAACCCAGAAGAGGTGTACACAGAACCTGTTAAAGTCCCGGATGACCAAAACCAAAGCGTATTGATTGTTGTAAGTACTAGCGATGCAAGTCTCAGGTTAAGACCAAATACACCTACCCTGAAGCGGATTCCCATAGACACATAGTCATACTACCAATGGGATTACGCGGGGTCTATCCAGAGCGAAGCTGTTTCCGTACCATCGGTAAACACAACCTCCTATCACACTTGCATAAGTATCCAATACTTAAATATATGAGAACTATGTTGTTACGCTTCCATAACACGCACAATTGCAATACTAGTCTATTCTGTATTATCGATGTCCAGTCTCGATAATACTACGACTAGGGATATTTAATGATTAAACTTTTGTGGATTGATATTGTCTCATATCTTATAATCCGGAACTAATCATAAGGACTTTTATCATTTATATAAACAAGAAATCTAATTACAAAATGATAAAATATAATTTCCATTGTCACATAGTTAATTTGTACAAAAACCATATTGTCTTTTACAAATAGTGACGCTATGGGTCATAATTGTCCAACAGACCTAAGCGACTGTGCCATAGAAGTGATTCATTGAGATTATTCGAGTTAACATTGTATATATTAGAGGTTGAACATTCTTTGTTAGTTTGTAAGACATAAATACCATTATTCAAAATACCATCTCCATATTTTATTTCATTGAAATAAATAGAACATTCATTACAAAGTTATTAGGCATGAAAAGCCTTTATTACATAAAGAAGAAATTGAAATGATGTTCTTTACTAGAGAAGGTACATAAACACAATCTTCTAAGTCTAAAACAAAACCATTCGGGAAAACTAATGAATAAGTCCCCACGCACAATGCAGCCAGTTTTGCTCCATTACCCATGCGTAAGTCAACCTCCCCATGACAGAGTCTCCTACTGTTTCTCAAGCCCTGTACATTGTTACACAAGTGAGTCCCACAACCGGTGTTAAGCACCCAGGTAGAAGGTTCAGAGTTTTGAGAATATAGTTCAATCATATACAACATACCTGAAGCATTGGGCTTCTTGGCCTCTTGGGCTTCCCTAGCTTCCTTGGCTTACAAGGATCTGCAGTCTTTCTTCCAATGACCATTTTTTCTACAAAAGAAACATTTCCATTTCCTTTTTTCTTCTCCACCTTACCATTGGGCTTTAGGTGATCTGGAGCCTTGGCCTTGCCCTTAATTTTCTTTGGGCCTTGTGGCTTCAAGTCCGTACCCGTAAGCATGACGGAGGTTTTAAGCTCCGGTTTCAAGTCATTCTCTGCTTGCTTTATCAGATTATGTAATTATGCTAAAGTAACATCTTTATCAGACATATGAAACTGCATAATAAAGTTAGAGAATTCTTTTGGTAAGGACTGAAGAATTAGATCGTGACCTATCTCATGATCCATGATGAACCCGAGATTGGCCCATTTTTTAATGTAGCCAATCATCTTAAACACATATCCACTAACAGATCCTTCCTTATACCTTGTTTGGAATAAGGCACATGACACTTGGAATCTCACGGTATGAACGGAAGTTGCATACAACTCCTTCAAGTGAAAGATGATGGTTTGAGAATCCATATCTTCGTGAGCTTTCTGAGGTGTTGGGAAGCGGTCGTGAGTGCGCAGCGGAAAATAAAAATTATTATGCCGCTTTCCCTTTGCCCAAGACCCATTTTTTTTTATTATTCTACAAGCCTAGGCATGTTACTATATATTCCAAGCATAAAACTATTAAAACATGCAAAGAAAATAAACCTAAACATGCTAACTATCATAAGAACTCTAATTAAAATAAAGAAAGAAAAAGACTTACTTGAACCGAAGACTCCTCCAGTCCTCCCTCTAATCTACAAGCTTTTCTCGAACTCAGCAAGCTCTTCCACGTTCCAAAGATCCACCCAAGTGTGTGGCCTCCAAAGATGCACACACCAAAGCCAAAACTCAACGGCAAGACTATGCCTTGAGTGCACGGGTATTTTGCCCTTGGTGCTAGCCTAGGCAAATACCTCAAAACTTTTAACTCGAGATTCCTCTAGTCAATTAGACTTAAGGATCCTCAAAATCAGTGGCTTAATCTTAAACTTTAGAGTTTCTCACTTATATAAACCCAAGATATGAAAGGTTTTGGTGTAAAAATTTGTGAAGAATTCTTTGGGTTTATATAGTGCTCCAAAGATAACAAAATTAATTAAGAATACGATGTGGGATAAAAACTAATTTAATCTTATCCATTAGATCTTAATTTAGTGGTTTAATGAGATTATAAAACCCTAATAAGAGATTGGGTCGAATTGGAATTCAAAACAAATAAAAAAAATTTACTATTCACATGAATAGTATTTTTTTTTTCCAATTCTCAAATTGCGCCTATCGTCATTCACCAATCCCTAAGCCACTATGGAACCTCATAAATGATCTGTTCAATAATTAAACACATTGAACTATTTATGAACAATTCCTACAGCAATTATATACGTTGTTATATTTGTATTGTGCACTGTTAACCATTGATTTCCACTTTGTTGTGTGTGACCTTTTGGGTTCCCCTCAATTTAGACATGAAATGAATCGTGATAATTTAATCGAACATAAATTATCCTCCGATCAGATGGTCGTTCGATTTCAATGACCAAGGTTGACATCTAGCAACATGCCCATTTTGTATACGATTTACATATGATACGGTCCCTCACTTCACTGTATCATCACCTATTGAACTAGGGTACGGAAAGTGTCTACCTATATGGTCAAAGGTATGATGTTGATAGTGTCATGAATCGTGCTAACCCAAGAATCTCACATGATTCTTCCGGTGTGGCCACAGTCTCAAGCACTGATCACACATATCAACCCACGAACTGGAATACTACTCTTATAAGAAAATATTATCCGAGAGAGTGGCGATTCTCTGTTGTATCTTTACAAACTTCATGTGTTTCAACAAATGACCCAATCATACCCTTATGACCGAATATTTTGAACCGGGGAAGGAGAATGTCAAAGTTATTTGATCCACACATAAGATTGTAAAGACCTCAAGTCAAATGACTAGTCATATAATCGATACATGAAAGTTCTCACAGACACATAGGATAAACACTCCATATGAAAACTTTCGGAGGTCAGTTCGATTGACACGAGAAATTCATGCATCCATGTGATACACCAAGCGGATGGATCTCCACTTGTAGCCTATGATATCGGTTACCCCACTTAAGGGCGGATCATATCATCATGCTAGTCTCTCTGCTTTGTGAATGCCCAGATTATTCACAAAACTATGACTAGGAACATTTAAGAGTAATGATTCTCATAAGGCGTGGAAGCCTTCGTCTTATTACTCCAAAGGCTTTATTACAGAGTTGATGATTCATATAAGTTATGTAAGACACGTATAATAAAGATTGTCATTTTATTAATTAATGAAAATATTACAAATACATGTACATATAGCTCATCCACAAGTTGGGTATAGGGCATATCCCTAACAATCTCCCACTTGCACTATAGCCAACTAGTATGAATCTGGACACCATACTATCGGGTGTGCCTATCATGCTTTTGTTGAGTCAGCCTTTTTGTCAGAGAATTGCAAGATTATCTTCTGTGGGTATTTTCTCTAAAATAACTTCTTTTCTCTCAACAATCTCCCTGATGAGATGAAATTGCCTGAGTACATGCTTGGATTTCTGGTGGGACCTTGATTCCTTTGATTGAGCAATGACGCCCATGTTGTCACAGTACATCATGATGCCATTCTTTATCACGAGAAGTACTTCCAGCTCCGTGATGAATTTCTATATCCAGACTGCTTCTTTAGCTGCCTCAGATGCTGCAATATACTCGGCTTCAGTGGTGGAGTCCGCTGTAGTTGACTGCTTTGAGCTTTTCCAACTGACAGCACCGCCATTCAAAGTAAACAGATATCCTATTTGCGATCTGTTGTCATCCCTATCGGTCTGATAGCTCGCATCACAGTAACCAATGACTTTCATCTCAGAACAATCTAAGTATGTCAAAAACACATCCTTAGTTCTTCTCAGATACTTGAGGATTGTTTTGACAGCTGCCCAGTGTTGCTCACCAGGATTTGCCTGATACCTGCTCGTTATGCTAAGAGCATAAGAGACATCAGGTCTTGTACATAGTGTAAGTGTTCCTAGAACATGCCAAGATCGTCTAAGATTGATTTGTGTGTGAATTAATCAAAGGGAGTTACGGAATACTCACATTGATCGGATTGAGTTCAAACTTTTCCTTCTTTGTTGGATGTGTTGGAAGCTTCGGAGCTTGAGATCGAGTTCCAAACTCTCGGGTGAGTCTCCCTATCACCTTCCTTTGACTCCTTAAAGTGCTAGATATGTAGATTTTTGAAGCAAAAATCCATGGGAGAGAAGAGAAAGTCACGCCCAAAGTGAGAGAGAAAGAGGAATAATGCATTTTGATTTCCAAAATCTAATACTCTAGTTGATTTTCAAAGTTGATATATGTTTTAATTAAAAAACAAAGTGTGTTGGTTTTGGTTTGTGTATTCAACAAGCAATACAAGC
Organism: Zanthoxylum bungeanum; assembly: GCA_019454045.1. Lineage (NCBI taxonomy): Eukaryota > Viridiplantae > Streptophyta > Magnoliopsida > Sapindales > Rutaceae > Zanthoxylum > Zanthoxylum bungeanum. Next base: position 39,073 of record SKCR01034591.1, read on the forward strand.
TTTACAAAACCAAATAACAACTTCCATCACTTGTGTAGACATTTTATGTAAGTTGGTGGGCCCCACTTTAAATTCCAAATTTAAGTCGGACAATCCAACACGCAACTTCGCTCGGGCCTGGGTTCGTTTAATTTCGAATTAAATGAATTGCCGTTGCGACTTAATTAAATCCAATTTAATTAAATAATAATGCCTAGCAAAATTATTACGAAAGTCGCTACCGAATTAATTCTAAATTAATTCGTTCGCTTGAATTAAAATCCAATTTTAATTTCGCGTTGAAATCTAATTTCAATTAATATATTTAATATATTATTTTAGCCCAATTGAATAAATTAAATAGTAAAAATCCAATTTAACTATTAAATTTATTTTACCGATTAATTCCAAATTATTCGTGTTCTCTTCTTCGACGAATTTATTCCCAGATAAATTCTCGACGCAATTAATCCCAGATTAATTCTTTCTCTAATAATTAATTCCTATATTAATTATTGCCGTGATTAATCCCAGATTAATTTTCTGTTCGAGTCAAACATCATCGATGAATCTTTGGGAGGCGACCCAAGAGATCCCTGGATATGTTGGCAGTAAATACGGTTATCTGACTATCCGAATACGTGCATACCTAGTACCACGTTCTTACCAATTTACAAGACATGGTTGGCTTCTAGCAAAGCACCGTGCCTACCCAATTCTCCAGAAATATTCTTTAAAGGAATATATAATCTTTGTCAGGCGTAGTATACGTAGTATAGCGTATTACGATCCAGTATTGAATGTCACATGCTAGGCCTGGGACTTGAATTGTGTCTGCCCCGTACGAAGCATATATCGGATCTCTGGTAACTAGTCTCTATAATCTGATAATCATGACCTAGTCATATTATCTCGAATATTGCAGTACTAAAGAGTACTAGTTCCGTATCCTACGTGATCATCATCTCCATATGACTGAAGTGATACTTCCATCTTGACATCACATCCAATACAATACGATTCTCAGTATACCCAGAAGAGGCGTACACAAAAACTGTTAAAGCCCCGGACGACCAAAATCAAAGTAGACTGATTGTCGCAAGTATTAGCGATGTAAGTCTCAGGTTAAGACCAAATACACCGACCCTGATTCGGATTCCCATAGACACATAGTCAAACTACCAATGGGATTCCGAGGAGTCTATCCAGAGCGAAGCTGTTTCCTTACCATCGGTAAACAGAACCTTTGATTACATTTTCATGAGTATCCAATACCCAAATATATGAGAATTATGTCGTTATGCCTCCATAATGCGCACAAGTGCAATACTAGCCTTTTCCGCATTATCGATGTCCAGTCTCGATAATACTACGACTAGGGATATTTAATGATTAAACCTTAGTGGATTAATATTGTCTCATATCTTATTAATCTAGTACTAATCATATGGACTTTTATCATTTATGTATATCGGTAATCCAATTACAAATGATAAAAGAGCAATTTCATTTGTCACATAGTCAATTTGTACAACAACACTGTGTTCTGTACAAATAGTGATGCTATGGGTCATAATTGTCCAACAATCTCCTACTTGGCCTATAGCCAATCTCTCAAGTGTCCTACATCTGAACTATGTACGGGTCGCTCAAACTTCTGCTGAGAAACAACTTTCGTCAGCAGATTTTCAAGGTTATCATCTGATGCATTTTATTCGATCATCACATCGCCATGATGTATGATCTTACGAATCAGATGAAATAGTTGAAGTACATACTTGGATCATTGATGAGACCGTAGTTCCTTAGCCTATGCTGTAGCCCAGCTCAGCTACTAACAGAACTATACCTAATCCAATTAGGATTATATAGATCCAAAAAATGCTTCTTTTACTGCCTCAGCTGCAGCAATGTTCCGCTTTTGTTATTTCTTCGGCAACAGTATCTTACATGGAAGATTTCCTGCTCACTGTTCCATTATTCAAACTAAATATGTACCCTTATTGCGACTTAAAGTCGTCTTTGTCGGTTTGGAAACTTACAGCGGTGAACCTAGTCACCTTAAGTTCTCCATTCCATATTTCCAGAAAGCATCCTTAGTTTGTCCAAGATACTCAAGGATGTTTTTTACATTAATCCTAGTCACCTGGATTGGCCTTATAACGTCTACATATGCTCAAAACATATGAGACATCAGGTCACATACATTTCAAAAATATACGAGCTATGGGAGGGTTGTCAGTAGCTTTCTAGATCTATCCCAGTAGATCTTTATTCCTAGAATAAAGCCTGCTTCTCCCAGGTATTCCATGGAGAATTTTAATGAAAGTCAAGCTTTCACCGATTATTTTATTGGAATGTTATTGCTAAGAAGCAATGCATCATCAACTTTTAGGACATTCACTGTCAGTGCTCTCCCACTAACCTTGTTATATACACAAGAATCATATACATTTTGAATGAAATCATATACCATTATGATCTCATCAAAACGTTGGTTCCAAGAATGATATGCTTGCTTCAATCCAAAAATGGATCGATTTAACTTGCAAACCTTGTTTGCATGTTTCGGCACGACAAAACCGTCAGGATGTTTGTAAACATCCTCCAAATGGTTTCCGTTAAAGAAAGATGTTTTGACGTCCATATGCCATATTTCATAAATGAAATATGTAGCATTATCCAAATGGATTTAATCATGGCAATGGATAAAAGCTTTTGTCGTAATCGACACCATGTTGATGACGATACCCTTTCTATACAAGCCTAGTTGTGTACATTTGTATGTTGTCATCCATGTATGTCTTTTTTGAAGACTCATATAGTACCAATAGGCACAATGCCTTCTGGTACATCAACCAGTGTCCAAACTTGGTTGTATACATGGAATCTATTTCGGACTTCATGGCATTTTTCCATAAAATGAGTCGATACCTTGTATCACTTCCTCATACTTAGCCGGTTCATCTTCCTCAATAAGATTAATATCTATATGAGGTGAGATCAGAAACCCATACCTCCCAGGTTGCTTTCTGAATCTCTCCGACCTACGTGGTTCTTGTGTATTCGAAGATTATTGGTACAGTTTCATCCCTGATGAACTGTTGGTGTTCTGTGAGGACTCGGTGCCTTGGACAGTATTACTCTGATTTTCATCGAGTTTTACTTTCCCCCCACTTACCACTGCATATAGGAATTCCTCTTAGGAAAGCCGCATGGAGAGCAACAATTACATTGTTCTCTTGAGACTTGTATAAGTACTATACTTTGGTTTCCCTAGGACAACCTACAAATAGGCACCTATCCGATTTGGGTTCTAGTTTGGTATCATCCAAACATTCAGCATATGCCCAGCATTCCCAAATCTTTAGGAATGAGAAACCCAGTTTCTTTCCTGTTCATATCTAATATGAAGTCTGTCTAACAGATTTACATGGAACCTTATTCAAAATAAGTATTGCAATGTTCAATGCGTATCCTCAAAAGGAAATTGGTAGCTCAGAGCGACTCATCATTAACCTTACTATGTCCAACAAAGTTCGGTTTCTCTGTTCGGAAACACCGTCAAACTTATTGCTTAAGTATTTCCACCATGGTCCAATCGTGATGTTTTAATACTTTTGCCATTCTGTTTTTATACTTCGTGTCGAAACTCTTTGAATATATCAAAAGTTTCCGACTTGTGTTTCATAAGATACACATAACCGTAACGCGATGCCACATCCGTAAAGGTTACGAAGTATTCATATCCATCTCTAGCCTAGCTAGACATGGGCCCACTTACGTCACTATGAACGAGGGCTAACAGATCGATGGCACTTGCATTTTTACCAAGTAAAAGGTGTTTAAGGCAATTTGACTAATAAACTAGATTCGTAGACATCATTTGAATTAGAATCAAATCCGTCCTAGTACCCACTCTTCGAAAGTGTGGATATACAAGTCCTGTTATTGCGTCCCAGACAGTAATGCCACTTTTAAGTCTCAACAGATTTATATGGTTTGAGCTTTTATTTGTCATATTATATGTTTAAGATTCATTTATATTCAAAATATAAATACTGTTATTCACATCTAATGTGTATATCTCAATATCTTCTTTATAAACAAAACACTTAGTGTTCTAAAATATAAAGGTACACCCACAACGAGTTAAACTAGATACAGAGATAATGTTCCTAGTCAAACTAGGTATATAGATAACAGTCTCCTAATTTAAGTACATGCCCAAATGGCAGTTCCAAAACTTAGGTTTCTACGGCCAAAATAGCGACTCTCGTCCCGTTTCCGATTCGAAGGTGAATCTCACCTGAAGCCACTCTCCTGCTTATCAGTAGATCCCGCACATCAGTACATATATTTATGTACCACATCCAGTAACTAAAATCCAATTTTAAAACCAGTAGTGGACATGTTTATATAAAACATACCTGAATCCGAAGCCTTGCCCCACCTTCTCTTCCTTCATGCCTGCCTTGTCCATACGGTAGTCACGCTTCTAGTGACCCTATTTACCACAGTTTAGGCAGACATCTTGGGATATGTCATTTGTCTTCCCAGAAGACTGTGATGATTTTGCCTTTTTCTTCACACCCCCAGAAGCCTTCGGCCAAGCCTTGGCATTCTGGGATGTCGAAGTAAGATGCGTCTTGCATTTCTTGCCCTTTTGTCAGCTCTGGCTCTGTCTCCTGGAGCATAGCCATTAACTCTCCAAGAGTTTTCTATTGCAATTAGTACTTCTAAGATCTAAGTATAGATCTATAAAGATCATTCAATTTCAATATCATACTATAAGGATCTGATCCTTAGTTCTGACGAAGAGATTAAGGAGTCATTGCGGCAAACATAACAGATTGAGCACTAAAGTTATCATCACGATGAGTCTTCCAAAGCTCATGCTCTACTATTTGCTCAACTCCGGGCTTAGGCCCGAGAGGTTTCTCTATTATATAGAGTAACTTCTCAATTTCCAGGATTATCCTGAGATTCATTTCCCAATATGAAAATTAAAGTCGTAAAAGACATTTATCACCTAGGATTATGTCATTTGAGGCTAATCTTTCCAGTTATCTTGATTGATATAGTCCAACTATCCAATCAATGATTTCGGGTACAATCTAATGTAATGATTACTATAGTCTAACTATATAATTAACTACAATTTGATTGGTTAAATTCAAATATATCGATTACTATAATCCAATTATATAATCAACTATAAAAGAAGTAGTTTGAATACATTCTAACTGTTTAATTAAAACAACAATTGAATATTAGTCCAACTAATATATTTATTATTAAATAATGACGAAAATTGAAATGAGCGCGTATTGGCAAGTATCTAAACGAAGTTTCAAATTTAATACTTGCCTCCCACTATTTTTCGGTGAGCCTCTAACCCTCTGTGGAGTACTCGGGAAACCTAGTTTCCTAGTGGGCTAGGATCCCGTTAAATAACACACAACCTTGACTTTGGCCAACAAGTTGTATGAAACTTAACTAGGTAGATCTCTAAGATCAATTGGATCCCATCTAATTCCTAAATCCAGTAGGTGGACCTCCAAGTCCGAAACATATATCCAATATATGCCAATATATCCAATATATTGCTTAACCTTTTCCTCTAATCAACTAAGCCTTGACTTTGGCTCAACAAGCTTAATGATTCTAGTCAAGCGTGACCCATTGACAGTGGGAAAGCTTCGCAATCGAGGTCGATGAACAAGAAGTGACCTTGATTTTGGCCAAAAAATCACAACTTGCCCAAGACGTACGATATGGAACAAAGCTTTCATGATTCAAACACATCCGCGATGGACAAAGGTCTTGAATTTGGCCAGCAAACCAATGCCAATCTTGGATCTTGAGAGAGAATCACTCAATGGAAGGAAAAACGCTTAATATAAAATGAGGGTTTTTGTCGCGATTTGACAACCAATTTATTATCTTTAATTAGGTCTCATCATACACCCTTAAGCATGCATTCTAAAAGCATAATAAGGCCCGAATAAAATAATAATGATATGCGGATGGATATACAACAAACTTGTTCCTAGAACAAATCTCTCTATTTCCTCTCTCCTGCTAGCACTATTCATACTTCTACCCAATTACATAATACTTCTAAAAACCTCATTTACATTGTGGGGAATTGGTGAGAAGAGAAATACAATGAGAAAAGAGGTAATAGGCTGGACACGCAGGTCCAATTTAATAAATTCTAAATTTATTACAATAATTTCCAAAATTTCCCTCAACAATCTAATATCCATCTGATATACATTATTCATACATACATCCAAGTATTCACACAAAGCATGTTATCAATCAATCTAATCCAATTAATTAATCTTTGATTAGTGACCATCTAATGTTCAAACAACGATTTGATTTGCCCGAGTCCAACTAGTTTAAGAATAAATACTCAAAGTAAGTATTCTTGAATTATATCGAACTATAATTTTAAATTCAATTTAAATTATATGCAATACTAATTCATATTTAAATCCAAATTAAATAATTACACTTTCAATAGTGCCTTTTAGACTTGGATTCCAAATCCAATCTTTATGGGTCTCAAAGGCCCAATTAGTATCCAATACTATTCAATTAAAGTCCAATGGGCTTTCTATTAATTCTTAAGGCATGGGCTTTGGAAATTATGGGTCAAACCCAAGATGTCAAGGCCCAATTAGGAATCACCCTATGCCAAAAATCAATTTAGGCCCAATTAAAATTTTAAAGGCCCAATTATCATATTTGGACTTTATAGAAATGGTTTTAGGCCCAATTGGATCCATCCAATTATCGTAAACCAAACTTGGCCCAACCAAGCCCATTAAGCCCAAATACAACAATTAAATTAATTCATCATTCCAAATTACAAATTAATTCAATTCAAGTGTAATTACCATAATTAATTAATTAATCTAATGCTTCCAAAACACTAATTAATTCAATTAATCATCTTTAACATTTTCAATTCATGTCCAACACAAATTGAAGCAAAATAATTCATTAAACATGTTTATCTTCTCACGACAATGGCAACAAAATTAACATTCAATTTGATTTCAATCTATCCAATTGTTAAATTTCAAAAATTTCACCATGAGCAACCTAGGGTAACTTTCGGCCAAGCATGTGAATTTGGGGAAAATTAATCTAATCAATTTTTCACAAAATCAATGATGCACAAATCAATTCAACATCATATAAACTTAACCCAACAACTAATTTAGGAAAATCAAGCTCCAAACACAAAATTCCCAAATTAAAGTCTTGAACCCTAAAATTCCAAATCAAACTTAGATCGCTCTGATACCATTGTCAGTGTTCCTAGAACATTCCAACATCGTCTAAGAGTGATTTGTGTGTGAATTAATCAAAGGGAGTTGAAGAATACTCACATTGATCAGATTGAGTTCAAAATGTTTCCATCTTCGTTGGATGTGTTGGAAGCTTCGGAGCTTGAGATCGAGTTCCAAACTCTCGGGTGAGTCTCCATATCACCTTCCTTTAACTCCTTAAAGTGCTAGCTATGTAGATTTTTGAAGAAAAATCCATGGGAGAGAAGAGAAAGTCACACCCAAAGTGAGAGAGAAAGAGGAATAGTGCATTTTGATTTCCAAAATCTAATACTCTAGTTGACTTTCAAAGTTGATATATGTTTTAATTAAAAAACAAACTGTGTTGGTTTTGGTTTGTGTATTCAACAAGCAATCCAAGCTTTACACAAACAAATAACAACTTCCATCACTTGTGTAGACATTTGATGTAAGATGGTGGGCCCCACTTTAAATTCTGAATTTAAGTCGGACAATCCAACACGCAACTTTGCTCGGGCCTAGGTTCGTTTAATTCTGAATTAAACGAATTGTCGTTGCGACTTAATTAAATCCAATTTAATTAAATAATAATGCCTAGCAAAATTATTACGAAAATCGCTTAAGAATTAATTCTAAATTAATTCGTTCGCTTGAATTAAAATCCAATTTTAATTCCGCGTTGAAATCTAATTTCAATTAATATATCTAATATATTATTTTATCCCAATTAAATAAATTAAACAGTAAAAATCCAATTTAACTATTAAATTTATTTTACCGATTAATTCCAAATTATTCGTGTTCTCTCTCTTCGACAAATTTATTCCCAGATAAATTCTCAACGCAATTAATACCAGATTAATTCTTTCTCTAATAATTAATTCCCATATTAATTATTACTGTGATTAATCCCAAATTAATTTTCTCTCTCATAATTAATCCCAGATTAATTTTCTGTTCGAGTCAAACATCATCGGCGAATCTTTGGGAGGCGACCCAAGAGATCCCTGGATATGTTGGCAGTAAATACAGTTATCTGACTATCTGAATACGTGCGTACCCGGTACCACGTTCTTACCAATTTACAAGGCATGGTTGGCTTCTAGTAAAGCACCGTGCCTACCCAATTCTCCAAAAATATTCTTTAAAGGAATATGTAATTTTTGTCAGGCGTAGTATATGTAGTATAGCGTATTACGATCCAGTATCGGATGTCAAATGCTAGGCCTAGGACTGGAATTGCGTCTGCCCCATACAAAGCATATATCAGATCTCTGGTAACTAGTCTCTATAATCGGATAATCATGACCTAGTCATATTATCCCGATGACTACAGTACCAAAGAGTACTAGTTCCGTATCCTGCGTGATCATCATCTCCATATGACTGAAGTAATACTTCCATCTTGACATTACATCCAATACACTATGATTCTCAGTATACCCAGAAGAGGCGTACACAGAATCTGTTAAAGCCTCGGACGACCAAAACCAAAGTATATTGATTGTCGCAAGTATTAGCGATGCAAGTCTCAGGTTAAGACCAAATACACCTACCCTGATTCGGATTCCCATAGACACATAGTCATACTACCAATGGGATTCCGATAGGTCTATCCAGAGCGAAGCTATTTCCTTACCATCGGTAAACAAAACCTCATATTACACTTGCATGAGTATCCAATACCCAAATTTGAGAACTATGACGTTATGCCTCCATAATGCGCACAAGTGCAATACTAGCCTATCCCGCATTATTGATGTTCAGTCTCGATAATACTACGACTAGAGATATTTAATGATTAAACCTTAGTGGATTAATATTGTCTCATATCTTATTAATCTGGTACTAATCATATGAACTTTTATCATTTATGTATATCGGTAATCCAATTACAAATGATAAAAGAGCAATTTCTTTTGTCACATAGTCAATTTGTACAACAACACCGTGTTCTATATAAATAGTGATGCTATTGGTCATAATTGTCCTACACATAGCATGGCGTACATGATCGATCCTATTGCTGAAGCTTAAGGGACCCTACTCATACGCTCTCTATCTGAAGGAGTATGTGGACATTGCTCTTTAGATAATTTGATTCCATGACAAGTAGGTAAATTACCTCTTTTGGAATCTTTTCAAAACTTTATCTATGTACGTAGATTGAGAAAGTCCTAACAACCTCTTAGATCTATTACAGTAGATCTTAATGCCGAGGATGTAGGCTGCTTCTCCCAAATCTTTCATGGAGAAATTCTGAGATAACTGATACTTGGTGGCTTGCATCATGGGAATATCATTCCCGATGATTAATATGTCGTCGACATATAATACAAGAAATACAACAGCACTCCCACTACTTTTTCTGTAAACACAAGGCTCGTCTACATTTTTAATGAAGTCAAATTCTTTGATTGTCTCATCAAATCGTATATTCCAACTTTTGGAGGCTTGCTTGAGTCTATAAATGGATCGTTTAAGCTTGCATACTTTATTATGATCATCCTTAGATTGAAACCCCTCAGGTTGCGTCATATAGACTTCCACTACGAGGTTCCCATTAAAGAAATCTTTTTTGACATCCATATGCCAAATCTCATAATCAAAGTGTGCAGCTAGTGCCATTAAAATTCGAATGGACTTTATCATTGTAACATGCGAGAAGGTTTCGTCATAGTCAATTCCTTGGATTTTTCTATAACCTTTCGCCACCAACCTAGCCTTATAGGTTTGGATGTTGCCTTCTGCATCATTTTTACGCTTGTAAATCCACTTGCAGCCTATGGGTTTTATCCCTTCAGGTGCATATACCAACTCCCAGACTTGATTCTGATACATAGAGTCTATTTTGGATTTCATGGCCTCAAGCCACTTGACTGAATCAATATCATGCATTGCTTCGTCATAACTGGTGGGATCATCATTATCAATGACTTGATCATGTTCCTCATCAATATGGAAACCATATCTTTCAGGCTCATATATTTCCCTTCCAGACCTTCTGAGTTCATAACCTTGTGGTTGTTCTGTCGCTGCCCTTTTGAGGGGCATGGGGTTTAGTTCTATGTTAGTTTGTTCTTCTCGTACCTCATTGAGGTCAAGTCTACTCCCACTATATTTCTTGAGAAGGAATTCATTATCTAGAAATTTAGCATTTCGTGAGACAAATGTTCTTTGTTCCTTTGGGACGTAGAACATGTATGCTCTTGAGTTCAAGGCATATCCTACAAACTTATATTTAACTGCCTTATCATACAATTTTTTAGTTTGTGTGAGCTTGGCATATGCGTCACATCCCCAAACTCTTAGATAACTAAGACTAGGACGTTTCCCAGACCATAACTCATATGGTGTTTGACTAACAGTCTTGGAAGGAACTTGGTTTAGTAGTAGTGTTGCATTTTCTAAAGTAAGACTTGAAAGAGGTAGATCCGTGCCTGACATCATTGATCGGACCATATCTAATAATGTCCAATTTCTCCTTTCGGAGACCCCATTATGCTGTGGAGTTCCCGGAGGAGTCCACTGGGAAACAATGCCATTTTCTCTCAATTAATCTTGAAATTCGCCGCTTAAGTATTCACCACCTCGGTCAGACCCTAGTGACTTAATACTTTTATTAAGCTGGTTTTCTACTTCAGCCTTGAAGTCTTTGAATTTCTCAAAGGATTCAGATTTGTACTGCATAAGGTACACATACCCATATCGTGAATGATCATTGATAAAGGTAATGAAGTAGGAGAATCCATCTCTAGTGGTGATTGACATTGGTTTGCATACATCAGAGTGTATGAGTTCTAATGTCTCCGCTACACGCTGTCTTTACATTTGAAGGGTAATTTGGTCATTTAACCAAGTAAACAAGACTCACAAGTTCCATAAGGTTTATATTTAAAGTGTTTGAAATACCCATCCTTATGTAGCTTATTTAATCTTGTTTCATTGATATGACCTAAGAGACTGTGCCATAGAAGTGATTCATTGAGATTATTCGAGTTAACGTTGTATATATTAGAGGTTGAACATTCTTTGTTAGTTTGTAAGACATAAATACCATTATTCAAAATACCATCTCTATATTTTATTTCATTGAAATAAATAGAACACTCATTACAACTTATTAGGCATGCAAAGCCTTTATTACATAAAGAAGAAATTGAAATGATGTTCTTTACTAGAGATGGTACATAAACACAATATTTTAAGTCTAAAACTAAACCATTTGACAAAACTAATGAATAAGTCCCCATGCACAATGCAACCAATTTTGCTCTATTACCCATGCGTAAGTCAACCTCCCCATGATGGAGTCTCATACTGTTTCTCAGGCTCTGCACATTGTTACACAAGTGAGTCCCACAACCGGTGTCAAGCACCCAAGTAGAAGGTTTAGAGTTTTGAGAATATAGTTCAATCATATACAACATACCTGAAGCATTGGGTTTCTTGGCCTCTTCGGCTTCCCTAGCTTCTTTGGCTTTCAAGGATCTGCAGTTTTTCTTCCAATGACCATTCTTTCCATAAAAGAAACATTTCCCCTTTCCTTTTTTCTTCTCCACCTTACCATTGGGCTTTAGGTGATCTGGAGTCTTCACATTGCCCTTATTTTTCTTTGGGCCTCGTGGCTTCAGGTCGGTACCCGTAAGCATGACAGAGGTTTTAAGCTCTGGTTCAAGTCTTTATCTGCTTGCTTTATCAGATTGTACAATTCTGCTAAAGTAGCTTCTTTATCAGATAGATGAAACTGCATAATAAAGATAAAGAATTCTTTTGGTAAGGACTGAAGAATGATGAACCCGAGGTTGGCCAATTTTTCAATGTGGCCAATCATCTTAAGCACATGTCCACTAACAGATCCTTCCTTATACCTTGTTTGGATTAAGGTACATGACACTTGGAATCTCACGGTATGAACGGAAGTTGCATATAACTCCTTCAAGTGAAAGATGATGGTTTGAGCATCCATATCTTCATGAGCTTTCTGAAGTTCGTCCAACATAGAGCCAAGCATTATGCAAACTGCTTGCTCATCATCATCGACGTGTTTCTTCCAAGCATCAAATGTATCTTGGTCAGAATCTTCTACGGGTTCAGGGGGAAATGGTCTTTCAAGAACATATAAAATCTTTTCTTATCGTAAGGCAATTTTAAGGTTTCTAAACCAGTCATTATAGTTGTCCCCTTTGAGCTTATGTTCATCAGGGATGGAACAAAGTGATTCTCTGTTTGCCATTTGAATGTTTGTGAAATATTTTAACCCACATATTAAGAGAAAATGTTAAAATTAGGAATATGTTTTCATTAATGTTTCATAATAATATGGGCTTTTAATATTATGAAGTTGCTCACACTCAATTGTTTTAAAATTTTAAGCAAATTGCATCAACCCCAATATGATGGATTTCTTGTGGGCAAGGATCCCATTATCATCATTTCATAACTTCGACTAGGTCCGGTCGTTATAAAATATGATAATTAGGTAGGTTCCTAATCAATTTATGATATAAATCACAATTCCTTGATCATTGGGTTGGGCAATCAAACATGCCATAGCTTATGCTAGTCCTTGTGGACAGCCAATCTTTGACACTAAGTTATAAGACCACGCCTAAGGGTCGCTGCGTCTTATGACTCAGAAAAGTCAAACCATTATCAATAGTATGATTTAGGGACAAATTGATATTGGTGAGTCTGGTAAAGCCTAGTTCTGCCAATACGGTTTAAGCCCTTTGGGTCTATACTTTACAATGGGAAGCAAATTTAGACTTAAATTATTATTGAGGATTTTAGCAAGTTTAAGTGAATAATTGTCAAATGGATTCCTCCATTGAAAATTCCCCAGAGGGAGGGTGGAGCGAACTCTCTTAAATACCCTTACCTCTTAGACTCTTATTGCCTTGGTGACAGGAATAAACAATAGATCCTCCAAATTAGTCCAACACTTTAAATATGCTTTAAGGTAAGCTTTGATTAAATGATTATCTAAATATCTTCACAGCTTTTCCTTTTGGCTATAAAAAGATAGTGAGTGAAGGAAGACACCAAATCATTATCTAACTCTAGTAATACCTTTGGTTAAATTAACTTTAGTTTGGAAAATTTTATTAACCCCTTGGTCCCAACCCACTTGTATATTTTATAATGTCTTTTATTATAAACAAGTGATTTATATTTATTAGCCTTAAAGGTAATAAATCTCTAAGTTCATCATGGAATAATTACTTAGCTAAGGGATAAGCAATACACTCTCTATTTCTTAGAAAGTCTCTAGATGCTTGCACCCTAAAATAATCATGTCAATTCTAATCATACATAGAATCATCAAGCATATGAGTTTTAATATGTTGGAATTATTTTAGGCATTAAATAACTTTGATTAATATTTAATTATGATATTGCATTTTATTTTATTTAAATAAATTTACTATTCACATTTTTCTGCAGACGCATGAACTTTAAATGCAATTTCACAATTCACATCTTAACCAAATCATCCAACACCTGTACCTAAAATTAATTGCAGGGTGTTAGCTTTCCAACGAGCTTTTAAACACCCAATTTCGAGTTCAAACGAGTGAGAACTAATCAAAATAAAAATGGCGCACTGATACCACTGTTGGGAAGCGGCCGCAAGTGCGCAGCGGAAAATCAAAATTATTATGCCGCTTTCCCTTTGCCCAAGACCCATTTGTTTTTATTATTCTACAAGCCTAGGCATGTTACTATATTTTCTAAGCGTAAAAATCATAAAACATGCAAAGAACATAAACCTAAACATGCTAACTATCATAAGAACTCTAATTAAAATAAAGAAAGAAAAATACTTACTTGAACCGAAGACAGCTCCAGTCCTCCCTCCAATCTACAAGTTTTTCTCAAACTCAGCAAGCTCTTCCACGTTCCAAAGAGCCGCCCAAGTGTGTGGCCTCCAAAGATGCACACACCAAAGCCAAAACTCAACGGCAAGACTACGTCTTGAGTGCACGGGTATTTTGCCCTTGGTGCTAGCCTAGGCAAATACCTCAAAACTTTTAACTCGACGTTCCTCTAGTCAATTAGACTTAAGGATCCTCAAAATCAGTGGCTTACTCTTAAAATTTATAGTTGCTCACTTATATAAACCCAAGATATGAAAGGTTTTGGTGTAAAAATTTGTGAAGAATTCTTTGGGTTTATATAGTGCTCCAAAGACAACAAAATTAATTAAGAATCCGATGTGGGATAAAAACTAATTTAATCTTAGCCATTGGATCATAATTTAGTGGTTTAATGAGATTATAACACCCTAATAAGAGTTTGGGCCGAATTGGAATTCAAAAAAAATAAAAAAAATTACTATTCACGTGAATAGTAATTTTTTTAATTCCAATTCCCAAAGTGCCCCTATCATCATTCACAAATCCCTAAACCACTATGGAACCTCATAAATGATCTGTTCAATAATTAAACACATTGAACCATTTATGAACAATTCCTACAGCAATTATATATATTGTCATATTTGTACTGTGCATTGTTAACCATTGATTTCGACTTTGTTGTGTGTGACCTTTTGGGTTACCCTCAAGTTGGACATTAAATGAATCGTGATAATTTAATTGAACATAAATTATCATCCGATCAGATGGTCCTTCAATTTCAATGATCAAGGTTGACATCTAGCAACATGCCAAGGCCCCCAAATGAGAAGGAAAGATATATATACTCATTCTGTATGTGATTTACATTTGATACGGTCTCTCGCCTCACTGTATCCCCACTTATTGACCTAGGGTACGGAAAGTGTCTACCCATATGGTCAAAGACATGATGTTGATAGTGTCATGAATCGTGTTAACCCAAGAAACTCACATGATTCCTCCGCTGTGGCCACAGTCTCAAGCATTAATCACACATATCAACTCGCGAACTGGAATACTACTCTTATAAGAAAATATTATCTGAGAGAGTGTCGATTCTCTGTTGTATCTTTACAAACTTCATGTATTTCAATAAATGACCCAATCATACCCTTATGACTGGATCTTTTAAACCGGGGAAGGAGAATGTCAAAGTTATTTGATCCACACATAAGATTATAAAGACCTCAAGTCAAAGGACTAGTCATATAATGGATACATGAAAGTTCTCACATACACATGGGATAAACACTCCATATGAAAACTTTCGGCGGTCAGTTCGATGGATGTAACGACCCAAGTTATTTTAGTGTGTGGCGTAAATTTTATTTTTCGCGCGTGAGACCGTATCTGAGTACGAGGTTTATTTTTCAGTAAAATAAACTTGAGGGATGGAATTGATATTTATCACACAAATAATAAATATAAAAAAATCCTAAGAAGACTCCACACACACACGTGTGTCACATAATCAACACACACATTTAATCACACACGTAGATATACACAGCACACATGCACACACCAGCATTTTGAACATACACAGCAGCAGCATGTCACTCATGCACACAGCACACACAGAGGGAAGCACGGCAGAAACAGAACAAAGGGGGAAAATAGAGAGAAATAGAAGCAAGGCATAGAGAAGAGAGTCGAGAGTCAAGGCAGAAAGAAAGAAATGGAGAAGAAGAATGAGAGGCCGAAAGAAATGGGTAAGTAACTATGTCTGTGATTTCCTTGATTCTATTAAATTGGGTTTGAAATCAAATTCGAATTGGGTAAAGAAAAGAATTAAAATCATGATTAAAGTGATTAAAATAGGTAACCTAGCATGAAAATGAAAGAAATCTGTTTAATGGGTAGAGGTTTAATTTTTTATTTGTGAAATGCGTGTTTTTTATATATTTGTTTGTTGAAAATGATTTTGGTGGTGATGAGATATGTGTGGAGATGGATTAGAAGGAAGCCGAATAGGAAGAAAAAAAAAGAAAAAAAAAGGGTTCTGAAATTGGATTTTGATTTCTTTCATGAGTAAAAGTAGTAAGTATCTATTCCACTCATTTAATTTCTTGAAAACTTTAGTATGTATTTCCCTCTCTCATTATCAAACCATTAGAGTGAATTATTTATCCATTTGATGATGCTATAGCTTGGTTTGATGTATTGATTGATCGGATTTCAAATTGGGATAAATTTTGGGTCATGGCCGAAAGGGTACTTGAAGGGGGTCTTAATGTTGTGGTTTGGAAAGTTATTAAACAAGCTTATTGCAGAAAAAATGAGTAATGTTATGTTTGTGAATATGTCATGAAATATATTTATTGATGACTTAGGTATGTGATTGATGTTTGAAATGAAGATTCAAATAATGTGTTTACGTATTGAAATGGTAGGAAGTAAGAGGAGTTTAGCCATTACATAAGGAACGAGAGAGTTTTGGTTTAGAGACTTAGGTTGAAAGCAAACTATTTCAATTTCAGTTTAGTTGTTTATAGCTTTACATGTTTCTGGAGTTCTTCTGATTGAGCAAGTTGATATGTATATGTAAGTATATATATAATTATGACTATATAAAGGTAAGTTTTGTATATCTATTGAGCATATATGTATATAAACAATTTCAATGTACCATAGATATGCATGAAAGAATGTATGTACATATATGATAGTATAAAGAAAGGCATATGCATATATACATGTTATGATTTTCAGAATTGAGCTAAAGCTAAGATTTGTTTTTGAAATTCAAAATATTTTAAAAAGAAAAGTTCATATGCTTTTGAAAGAAAAGTTTTCAGAAAAGGTTTCTTACAGTTTTGAGATACAAAGTACGATTTTATGTTTTCGGGGCATGAGGTAAAAACTCACCCCAGTATGTAACTTGAGATTTAGTTGGAACTGACAGATGCTATGGAATTGACGGATTCAGAGACATGTGCACATGTGGAGGACCGAGGGGACGCTCTCAGATCCTCGAGCAGGACTAGGGTTGACAGATCCCCGAAATCATGGTTTCAGAGCTTGGGCGGTAGCATTGATCCGCACTCCCAGTTCTAGTGGTGGCTACACTGCCAGTTGAGCTGTTGTCCTGGGTGTAGAGCTCTACGTTGACAGTTGAGCTGTTGTCCTGGATGTAGGGCACCACCAGTTTCAGAGATGCCCAGTTGAGTTGTGGTTCTGGGCATATAGTACATCCAGTTGAGTTGTGGTCCTGGATGTAGAGCAGTTTTTAGTTTTCAGATTTTCAGTATAAATCTTTCAGATTTTCAGTAATTAGATTTCAGAAATCAGATTTTAGTAAACAGTTTTCAGAAATCAGACTTTAGTAAACAGTTTTCAGAAATAAAATTTAAAAACAGTTTTTCAGATTTTAGTTTTCAGTTACAGCTTCCAGAAAGAGCTTTTTAGAAAAGAAAGTTTTCAGAAACAGTAGTTTTATAAGAGATTTAGAAATTTTAAGCAGAAACCGATTTTCAAGTAAAGTTTTCCGCAATGGGTTTTTAGAAAGCATGTTTGAAAAGAATAGCATATTAAAATAGATTATAGTTTACAAGTCATGCATATGAATAATATATTCTAGTAATTTCATCTAAGTTGCATATAGCTGATATTAATGTATGATAGTATGATTACATCTATATGGATATACGACTAATGATGTATGAATTGTATGTTTACATAAGAAATACCTTTTGTGAGTGGCAGTTTATGACAACATGATAACATATACATGTATGGTAATATTGAATTGGAATTAGTAATTTGAAAATGCATGTATTTGTAGTATTAAAGCTTAATAAGTTTGAATGTGGATATATGAAGTTATAGATGTAAAAGTACATTAGATTGCATATGTTTATGATAGGGTGATAATTTGTTATGTAAGTGAATTTATTTATCTGCATGTGAGGTATATTAGTGATAGAGTTAGTATATAGAACATAGATAGTTAAAGATGAATATTTAATAGAAAGAATATTATATAAATCTGATTTGATGATATTTCAATGAGATACAAGAAAGATAAGTATGATAAATAACCAAACTATATTAGCAAAGAATAAGTAGTTAAGTATTGAGATATCAGAGTAGTGTAGCAGAAACGTGATGGAGACTGACTTAATAGATGGGGATGTAATAACTTGATGAGTATATTTTAAATGAATGAAAATATATAAACATGATTCGGAATTTATGTATGATCAATTAAGGATACTGGTAATAAAGTAACATGTTTGCGAAATGATTAAGAAATAGACAATTAGTTCAACCCAGTAAATGTTTGCTTGGTCACATAGACAGCCAGGTTAATAAAGAAACAGGATTCAGACTTTGCATGTGTTTGACGCTCAAGGAATGAGCATAGTTACTTACTGAGTCATTATGACTCACACCACAACAGTTTGTTAGTTTTGCAGGTTGGTGACCTGATTGGTCAACCACAGACACCAGAGCTGGAGGAGTCGGATAGCAGCGTTGCAGTCAGCCAGTCACCAGGTCTTGGGGGAAATGAGAGTCGAGATGTTTATGAGTTTAGTTGTAAAGTAATTGAGTTGTATAAGTTTAGTTTGTAAAAGATTTTATTTACACGTATTTTCGGGCATGGAGCCCAGTAGTATTGTGTCTTGAATTCTCTGTTTTAGTACGATATTATATATTGGGCCCTATAGGTTGTATGGAGATGCTTGACTTGATCCAGGTTGCTCGATTTTAGCAGAGGTCATGCCGAAATTTCGACAGAGTCAGAGGCTTATGTAGGCGGGATTAGCCTGTCTCTTGCCGGTAGCATCTCGGCTTAAGCGGGATGTTACCATGGACACGAGCAACTCATGCATCCATGTGATACACCAAGCGGACGGATCTCCTCTAGTAGCCTATGAGATCGGCTACCCCACTTAAGGGTGAATCAGATCATCATGCTAGTCTCTCCACTTTGTGAATGCCCAGATTATTCACAAAACTATGACTAGGAACATTTAAGAGTAATGATTCTCATAAGGCTTGGAAGCCATCGTCTTATTACTTCAAGGGCTTTATTACAGTTTTAATGATTGATATAAGTTATGTAAGACACGTATAATAAAGATTTTCATTTTATTAATTAATGAAAATATTACAAATACATGTACATATAGCTCATCCACAAGTTGGGTATAGGGCATATCCCTAACATGAAGTTCGTCCGACATAGAGCCAAGCATTATGCAAACTATTTGCTCATCATCATCGACGTGTTTCTTCCAAGTATCAAATTATCTTGGTCAGCATCTTCTGCGGGTTCAGGGGGAAATAGTCTTTCAAGAACATAGAAAATCTTTTCTTGTCGTAAGACAATTTTAAGGTTTCTAAACCAGTCATTGTAGTTGTCCCCTTTGAGCTTATGCTCATCAAGGATGGAACGAAGTGATACTCTGTTTGCCATTTGAATGTTGTGAAATATTTTAACCCACCTGTTAAGAGAAAATGTTAAAATTAGGAATATGTTTTCATTAATGTTTCATAATAACATTGGCTTTTAATATTATGAGTTTCTCCCACTCAATTATTTTAAAATTTTAAGCAAATCGCATCAACCCCAATATGATGGATTCTTGTGGGCAAAGATCCCATTATCATCATTTCATAACTCTGACTAGGGCCGGTCGTTATAAAATACGATAATTAGGTAGGTTCCCAACCAATTTATGATATAAATCACAATTCCTTGATAATTGGGATGGGCAATCAAACATGCCATAGCTTATGTTAGTCCTTGTGGACACCCAATCTTTGCCACTAAGTTATAAGATCACGCCTAAGGGTCGCTGCATCTTATGACTCAGAAAAGTCAAACCATTGTCAATAGTACGATTTAGGGACAAATTGGTATTGGTCAGTCTGGTAAAGCCTAGTCCTGCCAATGCGGTTTAAGCCCTTTGGGTCTCTACTTTACAATGGGAGGTAAATTTTAAACTTAAATTATTATTGAAGATTTTAGCAAGTTTAAGTGAATAACTGTCAAATGGATTCCTCCATTGAAAATTCCCTAGAGGAAGGGTGGAGCGAACTCTCTTAAATACCCTTACCTCTTAGGCTCTTATTGCCTTGGTGACAGGAATAAACAATAGATCCTCCAAATTAGTCCAACACTTTAAATATGCTTTTAAGGTAAGATTTAAGTAAATGATTATCTAGATGTCTTCACAGCTTTTCCTTTTGGCTATAAAAAGGTAGTGAGTGAAGGAAGACATCAAATCATTATCTAACTCTAGTAAAACATTTGGTTAAATTAACTTTAGTTTGGAAAGTTTTATTAACCCCTTGGTCCCAACCCATTTGTATCTTTTATAATGTCTTTTATTATAAACAAGTGATTTATATTTATTAGCCTTAAAAGTAATAAATCTCTAAGTTCATCACAATAAAATTACTTAGCTAAGGGATAAGCAATACACTCTCTATTTCTTAGAAAGTCTTTAGTGCTTGCACCCTAAAATAATCATGCCAATTCTAATCATACATAGAATCATCAAGCATATGAGTTAATATGTTGGAATTATTTTAGGCATTAAATAACTTTGATTAATATTTAATTATGATATTTCATTTTATTTTATTCAAATAAATTTACTATTCACATTTTTCTGAAGATGCGTGAACTTTAAATGCAATTTCACAATTCAAATCTTAATCAAATCATGTAAAAATTGTTCCTAAAATTAATTTCAGGTGTTAGATTTCCAATGAGATTTTAAACACCCAATTTCGAGTTCAAATAAGAGAGAACTAATCAAAACAAAAATGGCGCGCTGATACCACTGTTGGGAAGCGGCCGCGAGTTCGCAGCGGAAAATTAAAATTATTATGCCATTTTCCATTTTCCCAAGACCAGTTTGTTTTGATTATTCTACAAGCCTAGGCATGTTATGTTAGACAGTAATGACCCATAGCGTCACTATTTTGTAAATGATATTGTATTATTGTACAAAATCAACTATGTAGTAATGAAATTGCCTTTTACCGTTTTGTAATTTAATTACTTTGATATTTAAATGGTAAAAGTCCCTATGATTAGTTCCGGATTGTGATGATATGAGACAGTATCAATCCATAAAGGTTTAATCATTAAATATCCCTAGTCGTAGTATTATCGAGATTGGACATCGATAATGCGGAATAGACTAGTATTGCACTTGTGCATGTTGTGAGGGCACAACGGCATAGTTCTCATATATTTAAGTATTGGATACTTATGCAAGTGCGGTAGGAGGTTGTGTTTTTACCGATGGTACGGAAAACAGCTTCGCTCTGGATAGACCCCGCGGAGTCCCATTGGTAGTATGTCTGCGTGTCTATGGGAGTCCGCTTCAGGGTAGGTGCATATGATCTTAACCTGAGATTTGCATCGCTAGTACTTACGACAATCGGTAAAATTTAGGTTTGGTGGTCCAGGGCTTTAACGAGTTCTGTGTATACCTCTTCTGGGTTTATCGAGAATCATAGTGTACTGGGTGTGATGTCAAGATGGAAGTATCACTTCAGACATATGGAGATGATGATCGCGAGGGATTCAGAACTAGTACTCTATAATGGTTGCAACCATCGGGATAATATGACTAGGTCAGGATTATCCGATTCAAAGAGACTGGTTGCTTGACATCCGATATGTGTTTCGGACGGGGCAGACACTTATCCAGCCCCAGCCCTAGCATGTGATCATCCGATACTGGTTCGATATACACTATACTACGGTATGCTACGCCTGTTATAGATCTAATATTCCAGTAAGAATATTTCTAGAGAATTGGGTAGGCATGGCGTTTTGCTAGAAGCTAACCTTGTCTTGTAAATCGGTAAAAACGTAGTACTTGGTACGTACGTGTTCGAATAGTTCGACAACCGGATTTACTGCCAACATATCTAGAGGTCTCTTGGGTCGCTTCCCGAAGATTCACCGATGACGTATGATTCAAACTCGATTAATCTTGGATTAATTACGGAGAGACTTTATCTTGGATAAAAAGTACTGTATAAAGAGAGAGAACGATTAATTTAGAATTAATCGTAAAATTATTATATTCGATATAATAAACGGAATTCGATTTCGACGCGAAATTGAAATTAGATTTTAATTCGGGCAAACGAATTAATTTAGAATTAATTCGTTAGCGACGTAAATAATAATTTCGCTAGGCGCAATTATTTATTTAAATTCGATTTAATTAACGTCGCGACGTAAGCTCGATATTTCGGAAATATCGAACCCGAACGCGTGAGTGCAAGTGGGCCCACTTTCATTGGAAACGTGTGGGGCCCACATGACACTTGTCATTATTTGTATTTTTTAATCAAGATGCAATGCATGAAGATAGTGTACAAAGCACTCAAAGATAATGCATGGAAATTGAGTGTTAGACACTCTAAGTCTTTGCATGGTTTGTGTTATATTTATATTATTATTTAATATAATTATAACATAAATATAAATTGATTTTTGAGACAAAAAATCAATGACTTCTCTCCCTCTCTAATTACCGAAACTGTGACAGTTTCTTGGCTCTCCATTTTCAGGTTTTTGTTGCAAAAGCTTGAAGAATTGTGTTTGTTTGGAACATAAGAACACATCTTTGGCTAGCACCATCAAGGGATCATACAAGGTGTTATGGGAAACTCATCTTAGAGCTTGGAAGGATCAACTAAAGCTTGGAGCTTCTCTTACTGCTTGGCCGAATTCCCACTGCACAAAGGAGCAATTTTCGCTTCATCCATAGCATCCACATTTGGCTTTTGTGAGTATTGTTTCCGCCATTACTTCAATCTAGTTCATTCTTATATATATCTTGCTTGTTTTTGATCTTGGGATATGGTTATTAGATTTCCAACAATGGTATCATTGAGCCTAAAAATGCATGCAAATATATTAGGATGTTATTTGGGGAAAATTGTTTGAAGCATGATTTGATGAGTTTGCTTGATTAAATATGCTTAGATGTATGTTAAATGGATTATACATCATCAATTTCATGGAAAATGAATTGGATTAATTTTTCCAACCCCAAAGTGGCTTGGCCGAATACATGCAAGCATGAGGACTAAATGATTTTTTAATTTTAAGACATTGGATGACTTGAAATAATATGGAGATGATCATTTGTGACTTGATTGGATTGAAAACGAAATCGGAACCATATTAATCACCTTGGCCGAATGCTTGATGATGATTAGGGACTTGATTTTTTGATTAAATAATGTTGGACATGTATTTAAGATAAAAATATGATTAATAGATTAATTTGATATTTTGGGAATATTGATTTAAAGGATTAATCATGAACATACACTTTAATTAATTAAGTTATAAAATTTGGAATTTTAAAATTTAGTTAATTGGGCTTAAATTGGAATTGGGCCTAAAACTATTATATTTGGTCATAAATGGGCTTGGTTGGGCCAAGTAGATTTGGACCATTTGGATTGGATCCAAGATGGGCCTAAATCACACCATTTAAGTCCAAATGTAATAAATGGGCTTTTATGTTTAATTGGGCCTTATGGGCTTGATATTGGTTTTATGGCAAATGAGGGTGATTCCTTATTGGGCTTGGAAATTGGGTTTGACCCACATTGACCAAGGCCCAAGCCTAATGAAATCAATAGAAAGCCCATCGGACTTTAATTAAACGGACATTAGATGTTAGTTGGGCTTTGAGACCCAATAGAACTAGATTTGGAATCTAAGTTATAAAAGCACAATAAAAGTGTATATATTTAATTTAGAATTAAATAATAGGATTAGTATTGAATACGACTTAAATTGGATTTAACGAGTAGTTCGATATAATTCGTGAATTCATACCATATGTATTTATTCTCAAAACGAGTTGGACTCGCGCAAATGCAAACAATTGTTTGAACATTGTATTGTCACCTAATTAAAGACTAATTAATTGGATTGATTGGTTGTATAACATGCCTTGAATGAATGAATGAATGTGGATGTGTTGTATGAATAGTGCATATCGGATGGATATTAGAAGGGAAGGGTAATTTTAGAAATTATTGTAAATTTGGAATTTATAAATTGGACCTGCGTGTCCAGCCTTATCTCTTTATCTCTATGTATTCTCTTCTCACCTAATTCCCCTCAATGTAAATGAGGTTTCTCTTATTGTATTATGTAATTGGGTAGAAGTAGAATAGTGCTAAGGGGGAGAGGAAAGGGAGTGATTTGTTCTAGGAACAAGTTGTTTATATATCCATCCGTATATCACTATTACTTTACTTTATGCACTTTATGATGTTTTAGAAGCATGCTTAAGGGTGTATGATGATGAGACCTAACAAAGATAAATTAATTGGTTGCCAATTACGCGAAAAATCCCTCAAACAATATTAAGCGATTTTCCTTCCGTTGATGATGATTCTTTCTCAAGATCCGAAATTGGCATTGGTTTGTTGGCCAAAGTCAAGACCTTTGTCAATTGAGGATGTGTTTGAATCATGAGAGTTTTGTTACACATCGGTGTCCTGTCCAAGTTGTGATTTGTTGGCCAAAGTCAAGATCACTTCTTGTCCATCGACATTGATTACGAAACTTTCCTTGTCAATGGGTCCCGCTTAACTGGAATCATTAGGTTTGTTGTGCCAAAGCCAAGGCTTAGTTGATTCAGAGGAAATGGTTAGGAAAATGTATTGGATACATTGACGTATGTATTAGATATATATGTTTCGGACTTGGATGTCCACCTACCGGATCTAGGAATTGGATGGGATCCAATTGATCTTCGAGATCTACCTAGTTAAATATCATACAACTTGTTGGCCAAAGTCAAGGTTGTGTGTTATTTAACGGGATCCTAGCCCACTAGGAAATTGGATTTCCCGAGTACTCAACAGAGGGTTAGAGACTTGTAGAAAATAGTGGGAGGCTAGTATTGAGTTTGCAATTTCATTCAGATACTTAGCTTTACGCGCTTACAAAATTTATTTCGTCAATTTTTTAACATTAGTTGGACTAATAAAATGTTATTTTTCTTGTAACAGTTTGACTGTACCCATTTTATCGTTAACTAGATAGTTGGACTATCGTAGTTAAGATGGCAAGCAAGGTAAATGTCCGAGACATCATCATGGGTGAAATGTCTTTAAGGGGATAAACTTTGCTGATTGGGAAATGAACCTAAGGATAGTCCTTGGGGCAGAGAGGATACTGTATACGATTCAGAGACCTCTCGGGCCTAAGCCCACTGAGCCACTTGAGCTGGAGTTATGGAAAACTCACAGTGATGATTGTGACACGGCTCAGTCGATCATGCTTGCTTCAATGACTCAACACTTTCGTCGCCAAAATAGGGACTTGGATCCTTATAATATGATGGCAAGATTGCAAGATCTTCACCGCACTAATAAGCGGATGGCGAGGTACGAGTTAGTGAAGAAAATCTTTCGCTCCCGTATGACTGATGGTAGTTCTGTTGAGGTCCATGGGACTCAAATGATAGCCGATATTGATGAACTGGCTAGTATGGGTATAGTCTTGGAGTCTGAGCTGGCTATAGATGTACTTCTACAGTCACTACCCGATACTTGGAAACAGATTGTCATCAACTACAAACTGATGAATTCGGATGACACTCTTGGAGAGTTGTTGTCAATTCTCAAGGAGTCAGAGAAAGAACTTCTGAAAGGCAACAAGCGCGAGGCGCACTTTGCAACAACATCTCAAACGCCGAAAGCTGGGCTCAAGGCAACTGGGGGTGTTAGAAGAAGAAGCATAAAAACAAAGGCAAGGCCAAGTCAACAAAGGCTTCTGGGAAGCCAAGGGACAAGTCTCAAGATGTTTGCCTGAAATGCGGCAAGAGAGGTCACTGGAAGCGTGACTGCCGCATGAACAAGGGACATAAGGAGGACATACAGGCGGGCAAGGCTCCGGCCTCAGGTATGTTTGTTATTGAGATAAATATGACTACTTCTAGTCTTAATAAAAATTGGATTTTTGATTCTGGCTGTGGTTCTCATATTTGTACTGATGTGCAGGATCTGCATGATAGCAGGAGACTGGCTTCGGGGGAGGTAGATCTACGAGTTGGAAATGGAACTTCTGTTGCTGTTTTGGCCGTAGGCACTTTTGTTTTGGAACTGCCCTCGGGGCATGTACTTAAACTATATGACTGTTATTTTGTTCCTAGTTTAACTAGGAATATTATTTCTGTATCTTTGTTAACCCAAATGGGTACACTTTTGTATTTAAAAACACCAGGTGTTATTTATATATGAATGATGCAGAAATTTGCAGTGCTGATGCAAATAATGGTCTTTATATTTTGAATATAAATGAATCTCCAAAATGTAAAATAACAAACAAAAGGCTCAAAATGAGTAATCCAAAAGAAGAAACTTATTTGTGGCATTGTCGTCTGGGACACATCAACAAGACTCGCATATCCACACTTTCGAAGAGTGGGTACTTGGACGGATTTGATCCAAATTCATATGACGTCTGCGAATCTTGTTTATTAGGCAAAATGCCTAAATCACCTTTTAGTGGTAAAGGTGAACGCGCCACTGAACTGTTAGCCCTCGTTCATAGTGACGTTTGTGGGCCCATGTCTAGCCAGGCTAGAGGTGGATATCGATACTTCGTAACCTTTACGGATGATGCATCACGTTATGGTTATGTGTATCTAATGATGCACAAGTCGGAAACTTTTGAGAAATTCAAAGAGTTTCGACACGAAGTTGAAAAACAAACAGGCAAGAGTATTAAGACATTACGGTCGGACCGTGGTGGCGAATACTTAAGTAATGAGTTTCAAGATTACTTGAAAGAATATGGTATTCTTTCACAATGGACTCCTCCTGGAACACCACAATTAAATGGTGTGTCTGAACGGAGAAACCGTACCTTGCTGGACATGGTAAGGTCGATGATGAGTCGCACTGAGCTACCTATATCCTTCTGGGGACATGCATTAGAAAGTGCAATTCTTATTTTGAATAGGGTTCCGTCAAAGTCTGTTGAACAGACTCCGTATGAGATATGGACAGGAAAGAAACCAGGTTTCTCATTCCTGAAGATTTGGGGTTGCTGGGCATACGTCAAACGTTTGGAAGGTACCAAACTTGAACCCAAATCAGATAAATGCCTATTTGTTGGATATCCTAAGGAAACCAAAGGATATTACTTCTATAACCCAAAGAGAGAACAAAGTATTTGTTGCTCTACATGCGGTTTTCCTTGAGAAGGAATTCCTAAATGCAGTGTTTAGTGGGAGGAAAGTAGAACTCGATGAAAGTCGTAGTGATACTGTTCCTGGCAATGAATCTAGAACGGAACATGAACAGTCCATCCAGGATGAGACTGAACCACAATCTTCAATTACACAAGGACTACGTAGGTCGGAGAGAGTCAGGGTAATACCTGAGAGGTATGGATTCCTGATCTCACCTCATGTAGATATTAATCTTATTGAGGATACTGAACCGGCTACGTATGAGGAAGCGATACAGGGTATCGAATCCACTTTATGGCAAGAAGCCATGAAGGCCGAAATGGATTCCATGTATACCAACCAAGTTTGGACACTGGTTGATGCACCAGAAGGCGTAAAGCCTATTGGATGCAAATGGGTCTTCAAAAGAAGACAGACATGGATGGCAACGTACAAACGTACAAAGCTAGGCTCGTAGCGAAGGGGTATCGTCAACAACTTGGAGTTGATTATGACGAAACTTTCTCACCCGTTGCCATGATTAAATCCATTCGGATAATGCTTGCAATAGCTGCATATTACGATTACGAAATATGGCAGATGGACGTTAAAACCGCTTTCCTTAACGGAAACCTGTTGGAGGATGTTTATATGCAACAACCTGACGGTTTTATCGCACCAAGACTTGCAAACAAGGTTTGTAAGTTAAATCGGTCCATTTATGGACTGAAGCAAGCATCGAGGTCATGGAACCAACGTTTTGATGAGGTCATAAAAGAATATGATTTCATTCAAAACGTAGATGATCCTTGTGTATATAAGAAGGTTAGTGGGAGTGCACTGACTTTTATTGTCCTTTATGTCGACGATGTATTGCTAATAGGCAATGACATTCCCATGTTAACGTCGGTGAAAGCTTGGCTTTCATTGAAATTCTCCATGAAAGATCTGGGAGAAGCAGCTTTTATTCTAGGAATAAAGATCTACCGGGATAGATCTAGAAGCTACTTGGACTCTCCCAGAGTACATATATTGATAAAGTGTTGAAGAGATTCAACATGGATCAGTCCAAGAAGGGACTGTTGCCAACATCACATGGCGTCTTTCTATCTAGGGACATGTGTCCTAAAACACAAGATGAGAGAGACAACATGAGTCGGACTCCGTTCGCCTCGGCAGTCGGATCGATCATGTATGCCATGATATGTACACGACCTGATGTGTCCTATGCTTTGAGCATGTGCAGTCGATATCAGGCCGATCCAGGACAGGATCACTGGATGGCGGTTAAGAATATCCTTAGATATCTTAAAAGAACTAAGGATGTTTTCTTAATCTATGGAGATGGAGAACTTGAGGTATCTGGGTATACCGATGCAAGTTTCCAAACCGACAGAGACGACTTCAAGTCGCAAACCGGGTACATATTTTGCTTGAATAACGGAGCAGTGAGCTGGAAATCTTCCAAGCAAGATACTGTTGCTGATTCAACAACTGAAGCGGAGTATATTGCAGCAGCTGAAGCAGCAAAAGAGGCAGTTTGGATCCGAAAATTCCTAATTGGATTAGGAGTAGTTCCGTTAGCAGCTGAGCCCGTTCCATTGTATTGTGACAATAGCGGGGCTATAGCACAGGCTAAGGAACCAAGGTCTCATCAACGATCCAAACATGTTCTTCGACGATTCCATCTGATTCGAGAGATCATACATCGTGGCGATGTGAAGATCGAGAAGATCGCATCAGAGGATAATATTGCAGATCCGCTGACGAAGGCTATTCCTCGGGAAAAGTTTGAGCGACATGTACATAGTTCAGGTATTAGATGCTTGAGTGACTGGCTATAGGCCAAGTGGGAGATTGTTAGACAGTAATGACCCATAGCGTCACTATTTTGTAAATGATATTGTATTATTGTACAAAATCAACTATGTAGTAATGAAATTGCCTTTTACCGTTTTGTAATTTAATTACTTTGATATTTAAATGGTAAAAGTCCCTATGATTAGTTCCGGATTGTGATGATATGAGACAGTATCAATCCATAAAGGTTTAATCATTAAATATCCCTAGTCGTAGTATTATCGAGATTGGACATCGATAATGCGGAATAGACTAGTATTGCACTTGTGCATGTTGTGAGGGCACAACGGCATAGTTCTCATAGATCTACGCCTGTTATAGATCTAATATTCCAGTAAGAATATTTCTAGAGAATTGGGTAGGCATGGCGTTTTGCTAGAAGCTAACCATGTCTTGTAAATCGGTAAAAACGTAGTACTTGGTACGTACGTGTTGAATAGTTCGACAACCGGATTTACTGCCAACATATCTAGAGGTCTCTGGGTCGCTTCCCGAAGATTCACCGATGACGTATGATTCAAACTCGATTAATCTTGGATTAATTACGGAGAGACTTTATCTTGGATAAAGTACTGTATAAAGAGAGAGAACGATTAATTTAGAATTAATCGTAAAATTATTATATTCGATATAATAAACGGAATTCGATTTCGACGCGAAATTGAAATTAGATTTTAATTCGGGCAAATGAATTAATTTAGAATTAATTCGTTAGCGACGTAAATATATAATTCGCTAGGCGCAATTATTTATTTAAATTCGATTTAATTAACGTCGCGACGTAAGCTGATATTTCGGAAAATCGAACCCGAACGCGTGAGTGCAAGTGGGCCCACTTTCATTTGGAAACATGTGGGGCCCACATGACACTTGTCATTATTTGTATTTTTTAATCAAGATGCAATGCATGAAGATAGTGTACAAAGCACTCAAAGATAATGCATGGAAATTGAGTGTTAGACACTCTAAGTCTTTGCATGGTTTGTGTTATATTTATATTATTATTTAATATAATTATAACATAAATATAAATTGATTTTTGAGACAAAAAATCAATGACTTCTCTCCCTCTCTAATTACCGAAACTGTGACAGTTTCTTGGCTGTCCATTTTCAGGTTTTTGTTGCAAAAGCTTGAAGAATTTGTGTTTGTTTGGAACATAAAGAACACATCTTTGGCTAGCACCATCAAGGGATCATACAAGGTGTTATGGGAAACTCATCTTAGAGCTTGGAAGGATCAACTAAAGCTTGGAGCTTCTCTTTACTGCTTGGCCGAATTCCCACTGCACAAAGGAGCAATTTTCGCTTCATCCATAGCATCCACATTTGGCTTTTGTGAGTATTGTTTCCGCCATTACTTCAATCTAGTTCATTCTTATATATATCTTGCTTGTTTTTGATCTTGGGATATGGTTATTAGATTTCCAACATGTTACTATATATTCTAAGCATAAAACTCATAAAACATGCAAAGAACATAAACCTAAACATGCTAACTATCATAAGAACTCTAAATAAAATAAAGAAAGAAAAATACTTACTTGAACCGTAGACTCCTCCAGTCCTCCCTCCAATCTACAAGCTTTTCTCAAACTCAGCAAGCTCTTCCACGTTCCAAAGAGCCACTCAAATGTGTTGCCTCCAAAGATTCACACACCAAAGCCAAAACTCAACGGCAAGACTACGCCTTGAGTGCACAAGTATTTTGTCCTTTGTGCTAGCCTAGGCAAATACCTCAAAAATTTTAACTCGAGGTCCCTCTAGTCAATTAGACTTGAGGATCCTCAAAATCAGTGGCTTACTCTTAAACTTTAGAGTTGCTCACTTATATAAACCCAAGATATGAAAGGTTTGGTGTAAAAATTTGTGAAGAATTCTTTGGGTTTATATAGTGCTCCAAAGACAAGAAAATTAATTAAGAATCTGATGTGGGATAAAAGCTAATTTAATCTTAGCCATTAGATCTTACTTTAGTGGTTTAATGAGATTATAAAACCCTAATAAGAGTTTGGGTCAAATTGGAATTCAAAACAAATAACAAAATTTTTTTTACTATTCATGTGAATAGTAATTTTTTTTTTATTCCGATTCCCAAAGTGCCCCCATAGTCATTTACCAATCCCTAAGCCACTATGGAACCTCATAAATGATCTGTTCAATAATTAAACACATTGAACCATTTATGAACAATTCATACAGCAATTATATATGCTGTTATATTTCTATTGTGCACTTTTAACCATTGATTTCGACTTTATTGTGTGTGACCTTTTGGGTTCCCCTAAAGTTGGACATGAAATGAATCGTGATAATTTAATCGAACATAAATTATCCTCCGATCAGATGGTCGTTCAATTTCAATGACAAAGGTTGACATCTAGCAACATGCCAATGCCCCCAAATGAGAAGGAAAGATATATATACCCATTCTGTATGCGATTTACATATGATACGGTCTCTCGCCTCATTGTATCCCCACCTATTGACCAAGGGTACGGAAAGTGTCTACCCATATGGTCAAAGGTATGATGTTGATAGTGTCATGAATCGTGCTAACCCAAGAATCTCACATGATTCTTCCACTGTGGCCACAGTCTCAAGCACTGATCACACAAATCACCCGCGAATTGAAATACTACTTTTATAAGAAAATATTATCCGAGAGAGTGGCGATTCTCTGTTATTTTTTTTACAAACTTCATGTGTTTCAACAAGTTACCCAATTATATCCTTATGACCGAATCTTTTGAACCGAGGAAGGAGAATGCCAAAGTTATTTGATCCACACATAAGATTGTAAAGACCTCAAGTCAAATGAGTAGTCATGTAATCGATACATGAAAGTTGTCACAGACATATAGGATAAACACTCCGTATGAAAACTTTTGGTGGTCAGTTCGACGGACACAAGCAACTCATGCATCCATGTGATACACTAAGTGGATGGATCTCCGCTAGTAGCCTATGAGATCGGATACCTCACTTAAGGGCGGATCATATCATTATGCTAGTCTCTCTGCTTTGGAACGCCCAGATTATTCACAAAACTATGACTAGGAACATTTAAGAGTAATGATTCTCATAAGGCGTGGAAGCCATCGTCTTATTACTCCAAGGGCTTTATTACAGTGTTGATGATTCATATAAGTTATGTAAGACACATATAATAAAGATTGACATTTTATTAATTAATGAAAATATTACAAATACATGTACATATAGCCCATCCACAAGTTGGGTATAGGGCATATCTCTAACATATTTCGGGGTCGATTCTATATCCCCAGTGGAGTCACTAGACTGTAGGCATGGTACAGAGGCACGACGACGCTGTCCGGCCTCGCGGCCCATTAGGAGTACGGAGTAGCCCGCGGGGGACTAAATCGGAGAATAAATGGAGTCGCCACCCAGTGTGAACTGGGAAATGATTTTTAGGCCGCACTCACCCCTCGCAAGGGAATACCTCAAACCGTTGGGTTCGGAATGGTCCATTACTTATGCCAATTGTAATGAAAGGATTTATGCAATAATATAACCAAGTCTTATGCAACACATGCAAGATAATTTAATCAACACACAAGTTTGCACACCCATAAACGTAAATAAATATGAAGGCAAATACATAATTCCATAAACATATTAAACAAAGAAGTGTGGAAATGTAAATAAATAATAACAGTAAAAGCATTAATAATGAAGAGAAATGATTAAGTGTGTAATGTAAAAGAAATGACCAAAGAGGCAAACATGCATAAAATATGATAAAAAGAAGTTTGTTCACTGTATGTGCGTTCATGTTGCGTTCGGAAATGTGTTCGAACGGTTCGGGATATGATGCATGGTAAAACAGAATGCATGTGTTCGAGTAGCGTTTAGAAACGCGTTCGAATGAAGATTACCAAAGTGGTATCTAAAATGACATAAACATGTGCGTGAATATTTCTCAAGCGGTACGTGGAGTTGTTTCCCAACTACAGACCGCACTACCGTCCAAAGAGATTCGGCTACGAAATTTATGTCTGGGTTTTCATCCGATATACCACGAAAGGCAACACTCCAGCATTGACATGATGGATAAATAAAGAAAGGAACAATAAGAAACGAATAAAGAAGTGATAAAAGAGATACGACCAAGAGATTTTGCCGACATCTATATGGGACCTCGTATACCCGATTGGATATATTTCACATCCAACCAAGCGTATCTCGTCCGGCATAGCAAAATATCATGGTAAGGCTGCCCTTAGGTATTTCCCTGAAATGGGGGACCTTTAATCCAACGTGATTAGCCCATGCGCACTAGATGACAATGCTTAAGTAAATAAAGAAATAACACGCAGGAAGTAAATAATGGAATAATAAAAGAGATGCGACAAAGGCCGACATCTATATGGGACCTCATATGCCTGATTGAACGTATTTCACATTCAATCAAGTATACTTCGTCCGGCGCGGCAAAACATTGTGGTAAATGTAGCCTTTAGACATTTCCCTCAAATGGAGGACCTTTAATCCAATGTAATTAGCCCATGCGCACTAAATAGCAATGCATAAATAAATCAAGCAATAACACGCAGAAAGTAAATAACGAAATAATAAAAGAGATGCGACCAAGGCCGATATCTATGTGGGACCTCGTATGCTCGATTGAACTTATTTCACATTCAATCAATT
Organism: Zanthoxylum bungeanum; assembly: GCA_019454045.1. Classification (NCBI taxonomy): domain Eukaryota; kingdom Viridiplantae; phylum Streptophyta; class Magnoliopsida; order Sapindales; family Rutaceae; genus Zanthoxylum; species Zanthoxylum bungeanum. The sequence continues at coordinate 73,008 of SKCR01034591.1, forward strand.
ATACTTCATCCGGCGTGACAAAACATCGTGGTAAAGTTAGCCTTTAGGCATTTCCCTCGAATGGAGGACCTTTAATCCAACGTAATTAGCCCATGACGGAATAATAAAAGAGATGCGACCAAGGCCGACATCTATATGGGACCTCGTATGCCAGATTGAACATATTTCACATTCAATCAAGTGCACTTCATCCGACGCGGCAAAACATCATGGTAAAGGTAGCCTTTAGGCATTTCCCTCAAATGGAGGACCTTTAATCCAACGTAATTAGCCCATACGCACTAAATAGCAATTCATAAATAAATCAAGCAATAACATGCATAAAGTAAATAACAGAATAATAAAAGAGATACGACCAAGGGCGACATCTATATGAGACCTCGTATGTCCGATTGAACGTATTTCACATTCAATCAAGTGTACTTCATCCGACGCGGCAAAACATCGTGGTAAAGGTAGCCTTTAGGCATTTCCCTTAAATGGAGGACCTTTAATCCAGCGTAATTAAGCCCATGCGCACTAAATAGCAATGCATAAATAAATAACGGAACAGTAAACACAAAATTGAATAACAAAATGAAACATGTGCTTGAAAGTTTCTCAAGTGGTACGTGGAGTTGTATCCCAAGTACAGACTGCACTATCGTCCATTCAAATTCGGCTACGGAATTTACGTCTAGTTTTCCATCCGATATACCGAAAGAGATAGCACGCAATCATTAACCCAATAACAATAATATATGTGAACCCTTAAGACGCATGCAAGGAAATATTAATAGACAACCGAAAAAAGATAAATGAAAAATAGCAAAGGATGCCCTTAGGTCTTACCTTTTAGGTTGCTTCTCGGAAGTGTGTTGCGTCATCGCCGGAAGGGTTAATGCCCCGTAACTTTTCTGGTTCAATATTTTATCCACTCTGTTGCTATTTTTGTTGATGTTTCGGTCCCTATTTTGCTGCTGTTTCAGTCGCTATTTTGGGCGATTTCTGGACTGTTTTGGGGTGATTTGTTCACTATTTTGAGGGAAAATTTTGGGTTATTTTCAGCGTGGTTGTTTTGGGTGTTTCACAGTGATGGAATGCTCACTGATTTTGGTCGGCGGGGTCTTGGTTTGGCAGGGTTCATGTGTCTTTTGGTCAGTGGGATCGTGTGTGATAATTGTTGCTTCGGTCAGTGGGGCTGTTAGTGGCTTTATGTCGGTTATTTGTTGTTTGAGAGTAGTTTCGGCTGGAGGCAGCTTGAATGAGTCACATCTTTGACGTGTAAGCTGTTTGTGTGTGTTGAAGTGAATTTCCGAGGGTTTTTAACATGTAAGCTGTGTGTGTGTGTTACGTGAAGGAGGGGGCCATGTGCGTGTCTTCAGTGAGAGACAAAGAGAAGTGTTTAGGTTTTTTTTGTCGGTTGGTTGTAGTGTGTGGTTCTATTGAAGGGTTACTTGTGATGGAATGTGGCTGCTACGTTAGTGTTTTAGGGTTTCTCGTATGTTTTTCGGTGTGGTCAGCGAAGGTTTTTTATTTGTGTTGGCTGTGTGTGTGTATTTAGGATTGATGAGTTGCCGTATGTGAGGTCTATGTGTTTATTACTTATGTTTGCTGTGTGCGTTCCAGTGAGAGAGAAGGAATTTAGGGTTTTCTTTGTGGTGGGTTTGTGAATGTTTGCGAGGGGAGAGAAAATGGAAGAGAGAGAGAGATATGAGAGAGGCGAGAGGGATAGGTGAGAGAGTCGTAGTTGTGTCTAGGGTTTCTTGGTTCAAAGTCCCGAATGAGTGAGTTGATGAGAGAGATAAGAGCGATGAGAGGTTATTAGGGTTTCATGTTTCTGCCGAGAGTGTGTTGAGAGAGAGATGAGAGAGATTGGGCGTGAAGAGAGAATGAAGAAATGAGATTATGGTTTTAGTTTAATATTGTCGTATGAGTGAAAGCCAAGGAAGCGAGCTTAGGGTTTTGAATTTTCATGTTTTTATAGTTGTGTACTAGGGTTAGGGTTATGCTTAGGGTTTTGTCTTGCAAGGAAATAAATCATGTGAAAAAATGGATGTATTTATATTAAGTTATTTAGGGAAAGAATTTGTGTAATTTTGGTGGGATTAGATTCAAAATATTTTTAAATTTGGAAGGGGATTTGATGGATTTTGACATGTGTTTTGTATGTGTTTTAATTAATTTGGATTGCGCTTGGGAGAAATAGGCTTTTTTATGGGTTGCGAGGGTTTTGGGCCGAGGCTAATATTTTAATACAGGAATCGACTAAGCGAACCCGAGGCTAAACTAGTGAGTTTAAATTTTGAGGAGGCATTTATTTTTGAATTTTTCCTTCCGACGTCTGTTTCCCGCGACTTCCGTAACTTATCGGGTAGTGCCTCCATATGAGGCTCATCATTGGGCTTTATGCAAAAATGCAGTGTCTACATCGGTCAAAAATGCATTTTATGTCATTTTACGAAAAAACGTTATCGTAAAAGTTTGTGATGTTTCTTAACAATTTATGTCGTTATTTGATATCGAATAAATATATTTAGGTGAAATATGAATGAATTATTCATATTAGATATTGAATAATTTATCCGGTAATTTAAATAAGTTTAAAATTGCGATTTCACCCTAACCGCGAGCTTCTGCTGCACCCATGCCAAAACCCCAACAAAAATGGTATCAGAGCAGGTCTGATCCTTCATCTAATACATTTTTCATGCTTGATATATGATATATAATCCAATTTTAAAGTTTTCATATTATAGACACTGTATTTTTGCATGATCCCGATGATGAGCCTCGTATGGAGGCACTACCTGAAAAGCTGCAGAAGTTGCGAAAAACGAATGCCATAAGGAAGGAAAAACTCCAAAATTACCACCTCATTGGATTTAGACTCACTAGCCAGCCTCAGACCCGCTCAGTCAGCTGCTGCTTCAAACCTTAGCTTCGGACCTCCTATGCAGCCCATCCACGCTGCCTAAAACCCCATGCAATCGGACCATGCAGCCCATGCATAATATTCCCAAATATGAGATCATCAACACTTTCCAATTTAATGAGATTTTGGGATCTCATCCTTACCAATTTAACAAGATTTGAGATCTCCTCATCACCAAATTTACAAGATTTTATTTCCAAAATAATTTGAAAATATATTCCAAAACAAATATGATTTGTTTCCCTATTTGGAGATCCCTTCAAATCATTATAAAAGGGAGGCTTTTCTTCTTCTTTACGGGGAACGGGAGAAAAAAAAATAGAAAAGGGGAATCACCAAAAAAACAAAGGGGGGATCATCGAAGAAACATATGGCCTGAATCACCGAAAACAAACCCTGAATCACTTAAAAGAGAAAGAAAAAAACCCTGAAGAACGTGAACCAGCGTGAAGCAGAGACCAGAACGTGAACTGCCAGCGTGAAACAGCAACCAGCAGCGTGAAAAGAAACAGCAAATAGCGGCATGAAATAGCAAGCAGAAACAATAAAATTGCTAGCAGAAACAGCGAACCAGCAACCAGAAATAGTAAACCAGCAAACCAGCGATCCTTCTGGCAACGGTCTAACGCACTTCCGAGAAAATAACTTAAAAGGTAAGACCCGAGGGCACCCTTACCATATTTATTTTTATAGTTTTGGATGTTGCATGTCTGGCTGGACGTGAAATACGTCCAGCCAGGTATGCGAAGTCCTACATCAAAAATGGCTAAATCTCTGGCCACATTTCTTCTTTGGCATTTTGTTATTTATTTATTATCTATTTATTCACTTTTATTGTTATTTTATTTCCCCTTTATTTCGTTTATGTTTGTTGATGATTATATGTGTATGCATCGTTATATTATCTCGCGTCTATTTTTGTGTCCGTTTACATTGCATTGATGAATATGTGTGTTACTATCCCTCGCGATATATCGGATGGAAACCCAGACTTAAATTCCGTAGCTGAATCCGAATGGACAGTAGTGTAGTCTGTACTTGGGATACAACTCCACGTGCCACTTGGGAAATATTCATATATGCATCATTGACCCCCTTTGGTTTGCCATTTATCTTAATGAATCATTTGTTTTTGAATTGTTTATTATAATTTTCGTTATCGCACCTCGTATTTCTTAATTTAATATGCTTTTGGAACTACGTTATTGTGATTATTATCTTGGTTGGGTATGTTATTACATTTTTATTCGCTTTTATGCATGAATTGAATTAATACTTGACTATACCATTGTGTGAACCCGTACATTATACTGGCATAAGTAAAGACCATTACGAACCCAATAATTTGAGGTCTTCCCTTACGAGGGGTGAGTGCGGCCTTAAATATTTCCCAGTTCACACCGAATGGCGGCTCATTCATTCTCCAGTTTAGTCCCTCATGGGCTAATTCGTACTCTCTACGGGCTGCATGCCCAACAGTGTCGTGGTCTCCGAACATCATAGGCATAGCGATAAACCCCGTTTCACCCCTACAAATGGAAACTCCATTGGGGATAGAGAATCGGACCCGAAACAATGCCTTGTAGTGTTCGTGGCTTTGGCTTTGGCTTTGGTTAAACAAGTCTCATATATTTTGCATACCCTTCTTACCCCCGATGGCGTCATGTATCGTGAAGTCGCTTCACTCAAGGCGGCGGATCGTTATGTGATGATAACCATTACTCGCTGGCATTTACCCTAGGGTATAAAAAAGGCGTACTCACTTGGTCGCTCGGACTCATGAGTGGGGAGACCTAGTTGTGTGCAACCCTTCGCTGATGAGAGCCTTCTCCATACTCTTATAAGCCTAAATACGAACCATAGTTATGTGTCCTATAGAAGCTACACCCATGCTTGTGTTTGGGCCCATTATCATTTGGATCCATTTGGGCTTCTCGTCATAGGATACGAACTTGTTGGGCCACTTAAACTAGGACGAGTTTGTATCTTATGATGATTGGGCCAAAAATTTTCAAAGTGACGATGGGCCACCTTGTGTTTGGGCCCCCTATCATTTGAAGTTATTTAGCCACCTTATCACAAAAGTGTAAACATGTTGAGCCTTTTCAACTGGGACAAGTTTACACCTCGCGATAATCTGATTGAATGCTTTAAAATGATAATGGGCCAACTTGTATGAAAACCTTGATGGGCTTAGAAGGTCCAAACATGATCCGAATATGCCAGATGCATGAGTCTGATATCCGCACTACTTTCATCCAGGAAGGGTACCCCTTGTTATGACATATTTGTATACTTTTGGATATCTCCAAGTCCGTCTCCACCACAACCGTGATTACCGAGGGCCCAATTCATCATTTCTAGAAAATGGCACGATCCCCATAGTAGGCTTAGTCAATTTTGTAAATGGGTGGTCTTTGTCTTACTGATGATAAGGGACTGAGGTAGTCAAGGTTCACCCATGTAGCGTAAGAGAGAACGATTTTGTGTACCCCACATTGGTGCATAAAATAAGTCATACTTAGAGCAGAAATGGACTTACCATGGGTGTGGGAGGAATAAAGTCGGAAGGGTATATGATGTTTTGATAACCACATGCATCGCATGCATACACGCATCATGTTGACCCTTTGTCTTAAAAGCCACATAGATATCTGTTGGGTTAGAGAAGAAGGAAGACTTGTCAAGAAGAGGTTAGCAAACATTGATGCATCAGACAGCGAAGGTTCCCGCATGGATCAATTGGAATCCAACATCACCAAAAATTACCGAGCAACTATAGGTTTTGACCAACGTTGTGGCCAATCTGACAGTACCCCGCACAGTGGGAATAGAAAACAACAATGATGGAAGGCGTGAGGAGCCCCCGAATAGGGTGAGTGAAGAAATCCCAGTTTTTGATGATGACATGGCTGAATATACCGCGGGAAGGATAACCGGGCCTCAAGAAGAGTTACAGAAACTCAGAGAACAAGTAGAGTCAGTTACCCGCAAGATGAAGGGAAACCATGAAGACCTATTAGACTATGATGCGATTTTCGAAGAACAGATGCCTCCCCAGTTTAAGATGCCTGACATGGCCAAGTTCAACGGAAACAGAGATCCTAGGGTCCATCTCCGATAGTATGTTTTAGTGATGAGTTTAGTGGGTTTTTCGAAGCGTCAGGTGCAAAAGATGTTCGTGATGTCGCTGGAAGGGGCGCCCGTAGTATGGTATCATGGCCTGGAGAGAAAGGCCATGGATGACTGGAGGGCATTTGCGGAAGCCTTCATGAACCAATATGTCACGGACATGGAGATAGACTTGTCGGTCCATGACCTAGAAAACACCAAACATAAGCTAGAAGAGACCTTCAAAGATTATGTGAATCACTGGAGAAGCCAGCTCTTGAAGATGCAGACACGGCTCTCGAGGAAGGACCAGATTAAGATGATCATTAAGGGCACCAAACCCTCCATTTATAACAAGCTGAGAAGGATAACCTCAATGAATAACGACTTTCGACAGTTAAGAGAAACTTTCATAGATATCGAGGAAGAGGAAGCCAAGAACAGAAATTTTTATGGCCAGAATAGAAAGACCATTGAGGGGCCTTCAGGGACCAAGCTCGCTCCTGCTGAGGTCGCTGCCATCAAAAATAGGCGATTCTCCAAATTTTGGTAGACCTTTGTCAAAGGTGTTTGAAAAGCTGAAGAGGCAAGGACTCCTAAAACCCTTAGAACCTAAACCACTTCCAAACCCTGTGCCACGCCACCTCGACCTAAACCTATACTATCACTTCCATTAGCAAAAAGGCCACGAAACTGACAACTGCACCCGCCTTAGGCATGAGATCCAAGACTTCGTTGACACCTATAACATATCCGACCTAGAAAAAGAACACCCAACACACATGAAAAACCATTTACCCAACTACCACTTCGTTCCACCACCCCCACCTACATGATCAACTCCGGCCTACCCGAAAGCTTTGTCCTCCAAACTCTCAACCACCAAGCTTCTTACATCGGGATATGGGACAACAACAGTGAAGATGAAACAGAGCAGGGGAGAGATTTCTGGGAAAACTTCTCAAGCAGTGACGAAGAGGAGGTAAAGGGGATGACTCGCAGTGGATGTTTTTACAGTGATGTAACGGAGAAAGGCAAAGAAATACTAAAAGAAGGCCTAGAGGTGACAGAGAATACAAATAACACCGAGGGGATACTGTGTTGCGTCAATTAAAGAAGACACGGGCACAAGTGAGCATATGGTAGTTATTATGCGCCTCTCAAGGGCACATATGTGCCATGGTTGAAGCTCTAAGAAAGATAATGGTACCTGAAGATGCAAACTCGACAATGTTCGTAGGGTCGATACAGAAAGAGGGTAGGCAAATGATAACATTCTTTGAAGAATAGCTCCCGATGGATAGGAGGAATCACAACAAGCCGCTATTCATAAAAGCGGAAGTAAAAGGTATAAGACATCTTGTGTGATGGTGGATGATGGCTCATCTATCAATGTGTGCCCTTTAAAGATTCTGTCAAGGTTGGGTATGCGGTCAACGAATTAAGCCCCTCCACCATGACTATCAAAGCATATGACGATAGCAAATGATGAGTCGAAGGTACTTTCGTCATAATAGTCAAAGTGGGCCCGATAGAGGACAAGGTGGAGTTCACAGTGCTTGATATCCCAGCTACATTTGCTCTGTTATTGAGGAGGCCATGGTTTCATAGACTTGGGGCATGCCATCCACTTTGCACCAGGTTATTAAGTTCCCGCATAGAGAGGAAGTCGTCACCATCAGGGTTGAAGTAGATAATGTTGTGGTTGCTTTAGACATACAGCCTTTCACAATGATCTAAGTGATGAAAAACTTCGAAGAATGGGTGGACCCCAAAATGACAAGGATCATGGAAAGAATGAAATATGAGCCGGGTACAGGTTTAAGTGCTAGAGGCCATGGAATAAGAGCACTGCTAGATTTCAATGGACAGACCACTAAGAGGGGATTGGGGTATGAATCCAATGGGAATGAGCCGAAGACCAAGAAAAAAGGGATGAAGCTGATGGAATACTTTGTGAAAGCAACAGGGTATCAAGAGGGACTGAACCCATAGAAGTCAATGGGATCATAGTATCGGGATTCGAAATCTTCAAGGATGTGATGGGCAAAGAACCACAGGCAGAGGAAGTTACAAAAGAGGAAGATAAATGGGAAGAAGAACTACTACAGTTGGAGAATCTGACGCTCGAAGAAAGCAAGAAGGCGGAAGAAGACGAGGCTGCACATTACGAAGATGTTTATTTTCTTGACCTATTTGATTGTAATCCTGGATTTATTAATAATAAAGACATTGATTTTGCTTACTTGTTCGAGTCTTTTCCTATTAGTCTGCATCATAACATGCATGACATGAGCATATTTGACATTGACTCAACAAAGACAAATGCATTTAATCTTGGTACATGTGAAAACCCCAAAGAAATTTCAATTGCAAGTGAGGTTACCTCTGATGAGCGGAAAGAATTAGAGAGAATATTAATAAAATATGCAAAGGTATTCGCCTGGTCCTATGAAGACATGTCAGGAGTATACAGGGGTATTGCCCAGCACATGATACCAACTTATCCGAACATGAGACCAGTAAAATAGAAGCTCCGAAGAATGAGGCCAGAATGGGCCGAAAAGGTTAGGGAATAAGTCAATAATCAGATAGATATGGGGTTCTTAGAGGTGGTGAAGTACCCCGAGTGGTTAGCCAACATTGTGCCGGTACCGAAGAAGGATAGAAAGGCCAGAATGTGCATGGATTATAGGGACCTCAAAAAAGCTTGCCCAAAGGATGATTTTCCTCTACCCTATATAGACGTGTTGGTTGATAGCGCGGCTTTAACTGCTATGTACTCGTTCGTGGATGGATTCTATGGATATAACCAGGTCTTCATGGCCGAAGAAGACAAGCATAAGACTGCCTTCATCACTGAGTGGGGTATATATTGTTAGAAGGTGATGCCGTTTGGACTTAAGAATGTGGGAGCCACTTATCAATGAATGGCCACTACATTATTCCACGACTTTATGCATAAGGAGATTGAGGTATACGTGGATGACATGATGGTTAAATTAGAGACGAGGGCTGTGTTGGTTTCTATAATATGTCCCAAGGAAAGATTAAGCATGTGAAATACAACAATGAATATATATAAAAGATGAAGTATGGCGGAATCATACTTACCAAGCTTTTGTGATGTAGAAAATCAAGCCAAGATGGAAGCTCCAAGGTTGATGATTTTCGGCCAAGGGAGACAGATGTGGAAAGCTCCAAGCTTTGTGTATTCCAAGCTCTATGATAGTTTCCCTATCACCTCTTTTGATCCCTTGAATGTGCTAGCCTTGCATGTGAGAAGATGTTCCAAACAACCACACTATCTTCAAGCTTTTGGCAACCAAAATGAAGAAGATGAAGACCAAAAACTGCATGCAGTTTTCGGCAATATGAGAGAGAGAAGAGAGATTTTTCTAATTGATTTTTGATACCAAAAATCAATTTATATTTATGCCATAATATTTATTAAATAATAATAAATCTATGACACAAACCATGCAAAGGCTTAGAGTGTCAAACACTCAAATTCCATGCATAACAATTGAGTGTATTATACACTATCACCATGTAATGCATTATCAATAAAATAATACATATAATGACATGTGTCATGTGGGCCCCACACGTTTCCAAATGAAAGCGGGCCCACGTGCACTCACGCGTTCGGGTTCGATATTTCAGAAATACCGAACTTGCGTCGCGACGTTAATTAAATCGAATTTAAATAAATAATCGCGCCTAGCGAAATTATTATTTACGTCGCTAACGAATTAATTCTAAATTAACTCGTATGCCCGAATTAAAATCTAATTTTAATTTCGCGTCGAAATCGAATTTCAATTATTATATCGAATATAATAATTTTATCGATTAATTCCAAATTAATCGTTCTCTCTCTAAATAAGGC